>KV000423.1:105494-121387 GCA_001598015.1 Dorcoceras hygrometricum | reverse complement strand
TTTATTATATATATTTGATATATGTTGAATCCGCATGTTTTAAATTGTGATTTAAAATTGCATGAGACCAAATTTTCAAAAATAAAATCCCTCGTTTTTAATACGATTTAAAACTGATATCAAGATTAAAAGTTTATTCGATAAACTTAGGGAATTTAAATCTGTTTAAATTATCCCTAACCACGGACCGCATAGCTCTCGCGATCGATGATCATCCCAAAGTTATATATATTTGATATATGTTGAATCCGCATGTTTTAAATTGTGATTTAAAATTGCATGAGACCAAATTTTCAAAAATAAAATCCCTCGTTTTTAATACGATTTAAAACTGATATCAAGATTAAAAGTTTATTCGATAAACTTAGGGAATTTAAATCTGTTTAAATTATCCCTACCTTCCATCAACAATGGGTGTACGTCGATGCTACCCTCATACATAGCCCGGCTCATATTATTGAGGGGGTCATGTATGCCGGAAAGCTGTCCACGCCATTGACAATTGTTGTGAGTCGGTTGGAACTCCCTTTAACGTTGGCTCATATTATTGGGGACGTTAAGGGGACCGTTCCTTCACGACTCAACATTGATGGGTCATCTTGACACGTGATAGTAAACGGCGTCATATTATTGGGCCCTTACTGGACGTGAGGTGAATACATGGAGGTTGCACCGGTTGCAATTGGAAACTACCTTTTGGGGTCATGGTTGGCTGATATTATTCGGGACCATGATCACTTTATTGGGCTCCGTGTACCAACTAAGGAAACCTGCTTTCCCGATTTCATTAGAGGGTGGTGAAATCGTTAAAATAGTGGGAGGGTAATTCATAAAACTTAACGACCTTGTTTTATGTCTTAGCGTTATTTCATATATAGTTAGTGATGCATGTCTATTTTCTTTTCAGTATAACTGCTTACAAAATGTCTTCGATAAAAAACCCACTCGCTTCTATACTGGATAGCAACAAGTTCACCGGTATGAACTACCAAGACTGGCTTCGAAACCTCAACATTGTGTTGGCTTCGGAGAAACTTCTCTATAAGATAGAGAAGAGCCCTCCGAAGGAAGCCCCTGCCGATATCAGCCCTGAGGAGCTGGTTACGCTTAAACAATGGTGGGACGTCGATCTTAAGACTCGATGCTATGTGATGGCATCGATGTCCAACGAAATGCAACGGCGCTTTGAGAAGACGAAGTATGCTGCTGACATACTCTTTCATCTCAAAGAACTGTATGGGAGAACTCTCGACATGAGAGGTTCACCGCTATAAAGGAGCTTATGACGAGCCGCATGCGCGATGGGACTTCGGTCCGCGAGCATGTGGTTCGCATGATTGGGCTCGTTGAAAAACTGGCGGGCCTTGATATCACACTTCCACACGAGTTGTCTGTGGATGTGATTCTCCTCTCACTACCCGCTGCATTCGACCCCTTTGTGGTCAACTTCTACATGAACAAGCTGGCAGCCTCCCTTGAAGAGGTGGTTAACATGCTGGTCGTGTTTGAGGGAACCATAAAGAAGGACAAGCCCGTCCTCCTTATGGGCTCTTCTTCCTCTACAAAGAAAGGGCCCAGACGCAATGGTAAGAAGCGTTCTGCCCCTACGAATGAGGAAAAGCCCACTAAGAAGCCAAAGGCAAAGGCTTCCAAGCCAAACAAATCCGAGGATGTTTGCCACCACTGCCACAAGCCTGGGCATTGGAGGAGGAACTGCAAGGAGTACCTCGAGCAGTTGCGAACTGCAAAAGGTATGTTGTATATCGAAATAAATATGTCTCTTAATTCGACTTCTTGGGTACTTGATACCGGATGTGGATCTCATATCTGCAATGATTTGCAGATGATGACAAGAAGCCGACGTCTTAGAGAGGGTGAGACCCACTTGAGGCTGGGAAATGGAGCAAGATTTGCTGCAGTAGCTATAGGGGATGTCTATTTATTTCTATCGTCAAATTTTAAGTTGTTATTGAAAGATGTTTTATTTGTTCACGAATTGATAAAGAACATTATTTCTGTTTCTATGCTTGATAGTGATGGATATTCTTGTGTTTTTTGTTAACTACCACAGTTCATAGGTTGGGCAACAGCAGGGGAGTTGTTTATTGCATCTGGTATTCGGGTGTTGTGTCCTGGCGAGTGGCTAACTACCACACTTGGAACATACCCTGTGGCCACTATCTGACAAATCCCGTTGAACTGTTGTTTCCTTTCTCATGCATAGCATCTGCATTCTATTCTTGCTGTTTCTTGCTGATTTATGTTTGCTCTCCGTACTGGGGTTTAACCCCATGTTCCCCCGGGGCTTGGTTGTTTCTTTGTTGCTTTGTTTTCAGGAAATCCAGGTTTTACAGCTGGTCGTGGGTTTAACCCAGCTGGTGGTGCCCCGGGAGGTGGCTAGAGTGTCCCAGTTATTTATAGTAAAATTATATCTATGTATCAGTAGCCAGGGGGATGCCCTGTGCTTTGTTGCTGTACCCTGTAGTTGGTATCTGATACTAGAGGTTGTTGTATGTGTTTATGCTATACTTTTTCTTTTTGGTTGTTGGATTTTAAAGCTGGGATCTATTTTGAGTATTTCATTATTTTAAATTATATGTTTAAACCGTCGGGCCTAAAAGCGAAAATTTTATCCACTTTTTGTTAGCTTCCGCATGTGCTTATCTGTTGTGATCACGAGGCCTGACACTCCCTACCTCGTTTTGGACTATGCGCTCGAAACGACGCTAATGTTGTTGAACAATGTCCACACCAAGGCAGGGTATAAGACTCCGTATGAGATATGGATGGGCAAACCACCCAAGTCATTTATGAGGATTTGGGGATGTCCTGCTTACGTGAAGCAGACAGTGGGAGATAAGCTGATACGAGATCCATCTTATGCTACTTCATTGGGTATCCAAATAATTCCATTGGATACTACTTCTACTATCCAAGTGAAACAAAAGTGTTTGTTTCTAGAAATGCCACCTTTATGGAAAGGGAATTTCTACTTGATAGAAAGGGCAAAATAGTAGAACTCAAAGAGGTTCGAGAACCAACTGAGGTACCAAGTGAATCTCCTGCGCCTCCAGAGCCAGTACCAGAAATGGTCGCACCTAGGAGATCCGAAATGATTCCTAGGGCTCCTGAAAGATATGGTTTCCTCCTTGAAGATGATCAAGGTGATAAAGTTATTGGATCTGATCCAAGAACTTTCAAGGAGGCAATTTCCGATGCTGATTCTAATTTGTGGCGTGAAGCCATGCAGTCTGAGATTGACTCAATGCATGCGAACCAAGTTTGGACTCTTGTTAATCCTCCCGAAGGAATTGTTCCTATTGGGTGTAAATGGATATACAAGAGAAAACTTGGGCCTGATGGTAAGGTATTGACCTACAAGGCACGACTGGTTGCGAAAGGTTACACTCAAAGGCAAAGCGTTTACTGTGATGTTCAAGTCGATTAGAATCTTACTAGCCATAGCCGCATGGTACGACTATGAGATATGGCAAATGGATGTGAAAACTGCGTTCCTTAATGGAAACATTAAGGAAGAGATCTTTATGACGCAGCCTGAGGGTTTCACATCTGTAGAAAGTGAGCATAAGGTATGAAAACTTCAGAGATCGATCTACGGTCTCAAACAAGCATCGAGGAGTTGGAACCTGAGGTTCGATGAAACAATTAAGGAATTTGGTTTCATCAAGAATCCCGAGGAGCCATGTGTATATAAGAAGGTAGTTAAAAGCGCTGTGACATTCCTCGTACTTTATGTTGATGACATTCTACTCATTAGGAATGATGTAGGAATGCTGCAGTCAACTAAAGTCTGGTTGTCTAGTAGATTTTCGATGAAGGACATGGGTGAAGCATCCTATATTCTTGGAATACAGATCTATCGGGATAGATCGAAACGGATGCTCGGACTCACCCAAGCTACCTACATCGATACCATACTTAAGTCGGTACAGATCTATCGGGATAGATCGAAACGGATGCTCGGACTCACCCAAGCTACCTACATCGATACCATACTTAAGCGGTTCTCTATGGAAGAGTCCAAGAGAGGACACCTACCTATGTGCCACGGGGTCACTCTATCTAAGTCTATGTGTCCGAAGACTGATGAGGAGATAGAGAGTATGGCACGTGTGCCATATGCCTCGGCGATAGGTAGTATTATGTATGGCATGATCTCAACTAGACCGGATGTCGCATATGCTTTGAGTGTCACGAGCTGCTACCAGGCCAGCCCCGGCCAAATGCATTGGAAGGCTGTGAAATATATTCTTAAGTACTTACGAATTATTAAGAATATGTTCATGGTCTATGGGGGTGGTGAACTGAAATTGGAAGGCTACACTGATTCTAGCTTCCAATGTGACGTGGATGATTCGAAGTCTACCTCTGGATTTGTGTTCATGCTCAATTGTGGGGCTGTCTCTTGGAAGAGTTCCAAGCAAGACACCATTGCGGATTCAACCACTGAGGCTGAATACATCGCAGCATCAGCTGCTGCTAAGGAGGCGGTTTGGATAAGGAATTTCGTCCAAGAGTTGGGCGTCAATCCTGATGGAGTTGGTCCAGTCCTGGTGTACTGCGACAAAACGGGTGCTGTTGCGCAAGCAAAGGAGCCCAGGTCTCACCAAAGATCCAAACATATACTGAGGAAATACCACATAATCCGGGATATTGTGGCTAGAGGTGACATAGCAGTTGAGAGAGTCGCCTCTGCGGACAACATTGATGATCCGCTTACGAAGCCCTTGCCAGGACCGTTGTTTGAAAAACATCTCGAAACAATGGGACGGCGTCTGATGAGTAGTTGGCTATAGGGCAAGTGGGAGATTGTTAGATTAGATGCCCCACTAGCCAACTTGTGGCGTGTGGGTTTTATAGACTCTTGTATATGACAATCTTTATATATGATATTCGCATTTCTTTATGGCATTCTTTATTATCATTATGTTATATGATGTTAACAATTGTGTTGGATAAAGACCTAGAATGCACCATAGTGTATGTTAGATGTGATAGTGGATATGATGGCTATCATGAAACACATCTAATAGTCACTGTGCATTCTGAATTCGTTCCTAGTCGATTGGGCCGTCAAATTGAGGATAAGTACGCCCGAGCTTGAGACTAGCATCTGCGATGTGAAGTACCATGTTTCATTGGTAGGGAACATTGTGATGTTCTGAGCATGCAGATGGATAGTGACCTGGTGATCTATCGAACTACCCTCGTTCGGACTTTCCAAGTGGTTACCATTTGTCGAGTGGAAAAGTCCGAGGTCTTTGTTGTACTGATTAGTCCTCACTACTCGAAACGTCATTGAGACTCTACATGATAGGCATCTCACTTTGACCCTTTTGCCGACTCACTTGGGATCATTAGGCGGCGGGATTGGGTGAGGTCCCGATGCATGTAGGAGTCGATGCTTCGTTGTCGAGGATTCACCGCTCGCTTTCATGCGTGGATATCCTATGCTATCTGAGGGGATAATAGTGTATAAAACTCTGGCCAGAGTACTGGGTTACCATTTGTCGAGTGGTAAAAGTCCGAGGTCTTTGTTGTACTGATTAGTCCTCACTACTCGAAACGTCATTGAGACTCTACATGATAGGCATCTCACTTTGACCCTTTTGCCGACTCACTTGGGATCATTAGGCGGCGGGATTGGGTGAGGTCCCGATGCATGTAGGAGTCGATGCTTCGTTGTCGAGGATTCACCGCTCGCTTTCATGCGTGGATATCCTATGCTATCTGAGGGGATAATAGTGTATAAAACTCTGGCCAGAGTACTGGATGTGTTTTAGGTAAATGGGTTTACCTAGTTACACTCGCGATGTCACTATTCGATCTCCAAGATGTATGCATAGCTATCGGATCTCTAGCGACTTTCGATTTACCAATGGTCGTTGATCTAATCGGGATATATGTGTTGAAAGGACCGTACTGTACGCTAACCACGACCAACTGGTTCTTTCAGGCACTATCAGTGATATCTAGGGGATCATGGCGCGATGTTTCTAGGCGCTTTACCATGATCCGATGGGCAAGTCCGAAATTGTGATTTCGGAGTCACAATGGTTGTGGGCCCACGGCTATCTGTATCCCTGAACCATCGAGGGTCACACAAGTACTGGATTCATGATTCCCGCACGGAAACTGAGCACAATGTGTTGAGCATAGGAAGAGGATTTTAGGGAGTGCGACTTCCTAAAATTCAACAGGGGTCAAATTGCGATTTCCCACTGTTGAGGGGCAAAACCGTCATTTTGGACTAGGTATCTGAAAAATTGTTTTTCGCATCATAATGTTCAGTTTTGGAAACTAAGTCGATCGGTCCGATCTGATCGTCGATCGGAGTTATGATGAAGCCACGGTGATGCGGATGAACCGAATATTCATATATTGGACTGGGCCCGCCCCAGGTCCAGTGGGCCGGTTCAAGCCCATCATACCTATACTTAGTCTTGACCTAGGGCAACTATTGAAGAAACTTCATCTCATAACCCTAGACCTAAAAACTCGGCCGCCCCCTCTCCTCTCAAGCCACACGCCGTCGCCGACCGCCTCTCGCCGCCGCCCGCCGGTCGCGCCCCGCCGTGGCCTGATTTTTGCGTGATCGGACTTGTTCCGCTCAGCGTGACGAGGAGTTTCCGTCCGTGCCAGAATCCATCATATCTTCTAGTGCAGATTGGCAGAGGAATCACGTTTCCGGTCATGGACCTGATTGACGATCTACCGCCGCCTACCGTTTGAAGTGACCGTTTCCTCGTGAAACTGGTCGGAGCCAGGCGCCTAGACGCCAGCAAGGTAGCAATTCGATAAACACCCTATGAATGTTTATAGAATTGTATTTGAATGTATTGAACGTTTCTCGGGGCAATTTTTGATTTCCACTGCGCCCCCGGGAAACGGGATCCGGATCCGCCATTGTATGCCAACACGCTGACCAACACTCACATCTGACCAGTTCCCGCGGAAATTCTCCAACTCACCAGATCTGATTCTTGGACTTATAGAGACCCGATAACTTCGCCAAACATACCAACTCAAATCTGGCTCATCCCAGATCTGTTCAAGCCAAATCTGGTTTATGTTAAACCCGATTAATTAACTCAAGTAATCTTATAAACTCTCGGGTCACATTCCTCCCCCAATAAAATAGGATTTCGTCCTCGAAATCAAACTACTCCGGATCTGAACAGAAACTCAACAAAACCAAGAGTTCAAGATAACTGGGAAAACCACAAGCAAATATCTACTGGGAACAACAAGAAACAAACCAACTACTGGAATCTGATACCGCTCTTACTCAAACAGATGCGACCACTCACGCTGCATCTTATCTTCCGGTTCCCACGTAGCTTCTTCTCTACCATGTTTGCTCCACTGGACCATCACCAAAGGAATGATCTTATTCCTCAGCTGTTCTCTTTTCTATCCAAGATCTGCAAGGGATACTCAACATAACTCAAAGTTCGATCTAGCTCTACCTCATCAGTTCTCAATACATGCAAAGGATCTGACTCATACTTCCTCAACATAGACACATGAAAAACATCATGTAAGAAAGACAGATCTGGCGGCAACAACAGCCGATAAGACAAAGGAACAATTCTCTCAGCAATCTCATATGGTCCAACATAACGAGGAGCTAACTTTCCCTTGAGACCAAATCTCATAACACTGCGAAAAGGAGAAGCTTTCAGGAAAACTAGATCACCAACCCGAAACTCTAAAGGTCTACGCCCCTTATTCGCATAACTGGCTTGGCGATCCTGTGCAGCTTTCATTCGCTGGCGAATCAGATCTACTTTATCTCTCAACTGCTGCACAAATTCTGGAGAAGACACAATTCTCTTCAGCAATCTCATATGGTCCAACATAACGAGGAGCTAACTTTCCCTTGAGACCAAATCTCATAACACTGCGAAAAGGAGAAGCTTTCAGGAAACTAGATCACCAACCCGAAACTCTAAAGGTCTACGCCCCTTATTCGCATAACTGGCTTGGCGATCCTGTGCAGCTTTCATTCGCTGGCGAATCAGATCTACTTTATCTCTCAACTGCTGCACAAATTCTGGAGAAGACAGCTTCTTCCCCCCCCCCCCATTCTTCCCAACACACAGGTGATCTTCACTTCCTGCCATACAAAGCTTCAAATTGTGTCATACCAATCGTGACCTGGTAGCTGTTATTGTAGGAAAACTCAACCAATGACAACGAATCCTGCTAGCTACCACTAAAATCCATCACAACAGCTCTCAACATATCCTCTAAAATCTGGATAGTTCTCTCAGATTGGCCATCTGTCTGGGGATGATATGTTGTGCTCATCGCCAATCTGGTACCCAAAGCTATTTGCAAACTCTTCCAAAATATGGAAGTAAACCTCGGATCGCGATCTGAAACGATAGAAACTAGCACACCATGCAATCTCACCTGAGAATCTATGTACAGCTTCGCCATATTCTTCAAATAATACGTCAAACTGTAGGGAATGAAGTGAGCATACTTCGACAATCTATCGATAACAACCCACACAACATCACACCCTCTGCTGGAACGAGGCAAATGTGTGACAAAGTCCGTAGCTATGTGCTCCCAATTCCATTGGGGAATCTCCAAACTCTGCAACAAACCACCAGGTCTCATCCTCTCGATCTTAACTTTCTGACAATTCAGACAACGGGCTACAAAATCAGCAACATCACTCTTCAAACCTGTCCACAATTAATGCTGCTTCAAGGCGTAATACATATTCCTCACACCAGGATGAACACTGTGTCTACTACATTCCGCTTCTCTCAAGATCTCCTCTTTCAAATCAATCAGATTTGGCACAACCAACCTGCCACGAAATCTCAAACAACCATCAGACGAGACAGTATAATCCTCTAACTGTCCAGCTCTAACCTTCAGCTTCAACTCATGAATGGATGGATTTGTCCTCTGAGCTGCTCTAACATTCGCAACAATCGGTGGCTCAATTTGGAAAGAAGACACCACAAAATAATCCTCACCTGGGTAAAATCGCCAACCAGTAGTGCTTAGATGCTCATGGACCTTCAAAATCTGCAACGAAGCCAGCATCGCCACTTGAGCCTTTCTGCTTAATGCATCAGCAACTACATTCATCTTCCCAGGCTGATATTGGATCTCACAATCAAAATCCTTAAGCAGCTCCATCCATCTTCGCTGTCTCATGTTCAAATCTGACTGAGAAAACAGATACTGAAGACTCTTGTGGTCAGAGTACACCACAAACTGCTCGCCATACAGATAGTGGTGCCAAATCTTCAAGGCAAAAACCACTGCTGCCAACTCCAAATCATGAACTGGGTAACGAGTCTCATGCGGTTTCAACTGACGAGAAGCATACGCAATGACTCGATCATTCTGCATCAACACACAACCCAATCCATTCAAGGAAGCATCCGCACAAACAACAAAACCACCTGAACCACACGGCAGAGCTAACACAGGCGTAGAAGTTAGCTTCTCTTTGAGCAACAGAAAACTGTTCTCACACTTCTCAGTCAAAACAAACCTCTTGTCTTTCTGAGTCAACTGAGTCATTGGCTTAGCTATACTAGAGAATCCCTCTATAAAGCGACGATAATAGCTAGCCAAACCCAAGAAACTACGAAGCTCAGCAACATTATTGGGACGCTCCCAGTTAACAACTGCCTAAACCTTACTGGGATCCACAGAGATACCTGCAGCTGAAAAAACATGACCCAGAAATACCACTTTGTCTAACCAAAACTCGCACTTGGAAAACTTAGCATACAGCTGTGAGTCTCGAAGCGTCTGGAGAACCAATCTCAGATGCTCCTTGTGCTGCGTCAGAGTCTTAGAGTACACCAAGTATCATCGATAAACACAATCACAAACTGATCGATGAACTCTCGAAAGACTCGATTTGTCAGGCCTCGTGCTCACATCAGAGTAAAACCATTCAAACACAAGCAGAAGCGACTAAAAAATGGTTAAAATTTTCACTTTTGGCTTGACGGTTTAAAACGATATAATTTAAAATACGACAATACTCAAAGTAATCCCAGTTTACAAACAAAACCAACAAAACCAAGGCTACAATCCCACGGCAAAAAATACAACATCAACATGTATCAGATACCTGGTAACAACCACAACTGAATACAACCAAATACGACAAGAGCACAGGGCATCCCCTGGGTAACCATACTGATACAAACCTCAAATGCTCTTTGTGCTGCATCGGAGTCTTAGAGTACACCAAGATATCATCGATAAACACAATCACAAACTGATCGATGAACTCTCGAAAGACTCGATTTGTCAGGCCTCGTGCTCACATCAGAGTAAAACCATTCAAACACAAGCAGAAGCGACTAAAAAATGGTTAAAATTTTCACTTTTGGCTTGACGGTTTAAAACGATATAATTTAAAATACGACAATACTCAAAGTAATCCCAGTTTACAAACAAAACCAACAAAACCAAGGCTACAATCCCACGGCAAAAAATACAACATCAACATGTATCAGATACCTGGTAACAACCACAACTGAATACAACCAAATACGACAAGAGCACAGGGCATCCCCTGGGTAACCATACTGATACATAAATATATGCTGTATGCTACTGGGATACTCTAACCACCACCTGGGGCACCTCTAGCTGGGTCAGCACCACGACCAGCTGAATAACCTGGGAAACCTGAACAACAACAGGCAAACAACCAAACCTAGCCCCAGAGGGACATGGGGTCAAACCCCAGTACGGAGAGCAACTGAAACAGCTAAATAAAAGCATAAGATAAAATGCAGATGCTATGCATGAGACACTGAACAACCACTGAAGGCTACAACCGAAGAGGGAGCCAAGGAACTCGAACATAGCTCCACAGAATCTGCAACAAAAAGTGGCCACAGGGTGTGTTCAAAGTGTGGTAGTGAGCCACTCGCCTTGACACTACACCCGAATACCAGATGCATCAAACAGCTCAACCTGTCGTTGCACAACTCATGAACTGTGGTAATTAACCACTCGGCGCATGAGGGCTAACAGATCCCAGCAGGGAGATGAGAGTGCGGTATCGCCGCTCGCCCTCGCATCCTGGTAAGAACAACAACACAATACAACAAGATACGAGACAACAACACAATGTACAATACGGCTGAGATCTGAAATGCAATTGATATAATGCGTGTATGCACATAACATCAGGCAGTAAACACTGGCAGCAATACACGAAGCAACAATCAGCCATCACTGCATTTATCCATGCCAAACCTCACGCTGTAACAAGCTCAACCCGTACCTTAATTCTGTGCAATGATTACCACAACAAGGACCCGAGAGATCTGGTTTAAACCTGCTAAATACACAATTTACAAAGCGTAAATCTCACGGAACACAGGCACAGAACTCACGGCTATCACTGGCTGGGAGCAACAGCTCTACCAGCAACCCATCCAACCAATAAAACTTATCAGGAAGCTTAAATCAAGGCTAGGAACAAGATCTCATCGAATTAAACGAAATTCTACCTGAACTACGAAACGCACGAACGAAACAGCAACTTCGTGTTTCTGCTCCAGCCAACTACAGCCTCCCCACGAGATATCAATCGAAAGGAGCTTCTCGAGGAGTCCAACGCTACCTCAAAAGTCCAAAATGGTTGTCGGAAACGAAGGGAATTTGCCGAAGAAACTCATGGTGAACAGTGTTCTATGGTTCACGAACAGAGGATAAAAGTCGGGAGAATTTTAGCTAAGTATGGAATCTGATTAAAATGGAACAAAGACCAAGACTTGCTGCTTATATACACGCAAGAAATCTGATTTAAAATCCACCGACACAAACAAATTCCAACGCCTCTAACATAAAGATCGCAGCTACCGACAGCAACGGGAAAAGTACGTAGCTGATGAAGAAATGTCCACCGACAATTTCAGCAGACGCCAAAACTGATACACAACAGATTCTTCAACAGTTCGAAGCTCACGCCAGAAACCGCAACGCAAATACAACGAGCGCTAATCAAAACGACGTCGCTCCGCACACGTCAGCAAATCTGATCAAAGCGCTATGCTACAACAGATCCATACAAAGCCAATACGACGTCGCGCAACCTACGTCATCATATCTGATGAACTAAACGCCCGCAACAGCGATCAGTAGCGCTAACCAATACGACGTCGCCTCCACTAATATAAACGACGGCGTTTTGCATCCGCTACAGGAACTCGCTGCGAACAGATATCACCATACCGAACAGGTTCTCATAAAACAGATTTCTCCTCCAAAAACTCAAAAATACGAAAACTTCCAGAATTTCTTTAAATGTGAATTCTGACCCGATAATGTAAACGAAACCTCCAAATAGAAATCTGAACCACCAGAAATCTTTAAAAACCGATTAATCCAATAATTAATCTTTTATTAATTCCAGGTCTCACATTTCTCCCCCACTAAAAAGGATTTCGTCCTCGAAATCAAACGACAATTCTGAAATACAACTCAACAACAAGCTATCAAAACAGAAATTCGCCTAACACATGGCCAAGAGTTCAAGATAACTGAGGAAACAACAACAATAACTAGGAAAGGAATACCATCAAAACTACAACTACTGGGAATCTAGTACCGCAGCTACTCAAACAAATGCGGTCACCCGCGCTGCATCTTTTCTTCCAGCTCCCAAGTAGCTTCTTCCCTACCATTTTTGATCCATTGCACAATCACTAACGGAATGGTTTTGTTCCTCAGTTGTTTCTCTTTTCTGCCTAGGATCTGCAATGGATATTCCTGATAGCTCAACGTCTGATATAGCTCAACCTCATCAGTTCTCAGCACATGAGACGGATCCGGCTCGTACTTACTCAACATGGAAACATGAAAGACATCATGTAGGGAAGATAATTCCGGTGGCAAAAACAACCGATACGCTAACGGGCCAATCCTCTCAACGATCTCATACGGTCCGATGTAACGAGGGGCTAACTTTACCTTGTGAACAAAGCGCATAACCCTGCAAAACGGAGAAAATTTAAGGAATGCCTGATCACCAACCTGAAACTCTAGAGGTCGACGCCTCTTATTCGCATAACTGGCTTGGCGATCCTGGGCAGCTTTCATGTGAGACCTGAATTTTATTTAAGATTATTTGTTGGTTTAATCATATTTTTTTGAGTAGATATCTTGTTGTGAGATCTGGTTTCGTGGTGAGAGCTGGTAGATTTGGTGAAATCCAGTCGTAGCGTGTTTTGGTAGCGCGAGATTCCTAAACACCGTCGTGTTAGTGAAATCTGGATGCGTTGTGTTAAGTGAAAGCTGGTAGCGTGTTTGTATCCAGCTGCTGCTTTATTTTGTTTGTTGAGGGCAAATGACAGCGTTTCGATAAGTTGGCGTGACGTAGTTTGGATGTTGCGACTGGTACCAGCTGCGAGGATTTGTTCGCGTGTGTGTCGACTGGTTGTCCAGCTGAGAGTAGATGTCAACGATGGTCAACTCTACTGTAGCTTGCGTCTGGTTTCCTATAGCTTGCGGCTGGTATTGCACGAGGGTTATCGACCGGATTTGATGACGTAAGCTATGCGAAACCGTTTTATTAAGTTGGAACACAGCGTTTTGATGCAACGTCTGGTATCAGCTTTTGAGTGTTATACAATCCAGCTTTTGGATTTGAGAACCAGTCGATGGTTGTAGAGCAACTGCTGGTTTTGGTCGGTGGACTTGTTAACCAGATTTCAGTAGTCGTGAGATTTATTTAAGAAAGACTTGGTCTTCGATTTGAGATACCAGATCCCATACTTAGTAAAATTCTCCAAATTGTCGACCTCTGTTTCTCGAACCCTAGTACTGTTCACCGTTGATTTTATCCGGTGATTCTCATCGTTTCCGACCGTTGTTTTGGGCGTTTGAGGTAGCGTTGGACTCCTCTCGAGAATCTCTTCCATCTTATACCATTGTTGGAGGCTGTTGTTGGCTAGAGAAAGATCACGAAGATGCTGTCTTCGGCCATGTGTTGCGTCGTTGAGGTAGAACTTCGAATTGTTGTTGAGATCTTAGTCTTAGCCTTTGTTTAAGCTTCCTGTTAATGGTATTGTTGGAATCAGTTGCTGGTTTGAGTTGTAACTCCCAGCCGTGGATTTTGTGCTTGTGAACCATGAGATTTATGCTTTTACGTTGTGTGTTCAGCAGGTTCCTAACCAGATCGCTCGGGCTCCTTGTTGTGGTAGTTATTGCACAAAATTGAGGTACGGATCTTGAGCTTGTAATTCAGCGTGGATCCTGGCTTGGATAAATTACGAGATGGCTGTGTTTGGATTGCCGTGCGATGTTGTTTCTCTGTGTGAGAGCTATGTATGCTTACCGTGTGTAATTGTTGTGTTACATATTATTATATGTTTGTTGTTCTAGCATGTTGCATACACGCATTCCATTCAGCTATTGCATCCTTTGTTCGTTGTTGTTTCTCTGTTTTCTTACCAGGATGCGAGGGCGAGCGGTGATTCCGCACTCTCATTTCCCCTATGCGCCGAGTGGCTAGCTACCACAGTTCATAGGTTGGGTTGTTGATGCATCTGGTAAGGGTGGGCGAGTAGGGGTGAGTGGGTAGCACCCACATGTCCTACACTCACCGTGGCCACATATTCTGTTGCAGATTTCCATTGAGCTGTGCATTGAGTTCTTTGGCTCCCTTCCTTGGTTGAAGCCTTCGGCTGTTTTCCCCGGTTGCATGCATAGCATCTGCATTTTATTCTTGCTGTTTACTGCTGTTTTATAGTTGCTCCGTACTGGGGTTTGACCCCATGTCCCTCTGGGGCTTGGTTGTTTTCCCTGTTTGTGTTGTTTTCAGGAAACCCAGGTTTTACAGATGGTCGTGGTTTTAACCCAGCTGGTGGCGCCCCAGGAGGTGTTTAGAGTATCCCAGTGGCGTATAGCATATTTATATGTATCAGTTGAGTTAGCCAGGGGGTTGCCCTGTGCTTTGTGGCTGTATCCAGTAGTTGGAGTCTGATACTCGTGGTTGTATGCTATACTGTTTTGTTATGGCCTGTAGCCATTTGTTTTTTTGTTGATTTTATAAACTCGGATCTATTTTGAGTATCGCACTATTTTAAATTATATTGTTTTAACTCGTCATGCCAAAAGCGAAAATTTTACCCACTTTTTAATAGCTTCCGCATGTGTTTGTGTGTTTTTACTCTGTTATGAGCACGATTCCTGACATTTTTGGTATCAGAGCTTAAGCTGGGATAAGCTCAATTTCTTTGATCACACTTGAGTCTAGGCACAGTGTCGTGTGTTGCATGTGCTTGACTTATGTGACTACGTGCTGCATATTTGTTTTATGTGCTATCTATGCTGTATCTGTTCTGTTTTTGCTTGATCCTGTTGTGTGTTTTCGTACATGCCACCTGACGTCGTGGTAGAGGTAGGGGGTAGTTTGAGGAATCAGCAGGACAGAATGAGGATAGGCGTAGTGCGTCGCAGTCGTACTTTGTTAGCGACGAGGAGGAGGTTGAGGTTGCGGAACCTCCTGTGTAGAGGATGGATGTCGTGATAGCACGGTTTCAGAGGATGAACCCTCCAGTCTTTAATGGTGACGAGTCCAGTGAGGATGCAGACTCGTGGCTCCATCGGTCTTTTCGATCGGGTGCAGTATGATGATGATCTTCGGCTGAGTTTAGTGACCCTCTTGCTCAGGAAGGCGGCGGAGCGCTGGTGGCAGTCTTTAATGGTGACGAGTCCAGTGAGGATGCAGGCTCGTGGCTCCGGAATATCATCGGTCTTTTTGATCGGGTGCAGTATGATGATGATCTTCGGCTGAGTTTTGCGACCCTCTTGCTTAGGAAGGCTGCAGAGCACTGGTGGCGAGGCGCTTCGAGTACCTTGTT
>KV000423.1:74767-86845 GCA_001598015.1 Dorcoceras hygrometricum | reverse complement strand
TACTTCTTCAATTCTTTGCGCCTGGGAACCAAGTCGACTGAATATACAAAGCTTGCGACTGGTTGAGTAGCAACAGCTGATTCAAATAAGCTCTCAAACTGGATGCTGCTGTTGCTTGCGACTGGTTCATCAATTGCGTCTGGATATCTTTGCGTTGCGACTGAATCTACTGTAGCTTCGTATGCTGAAATAATCAATGCAAAGTCTTCCTGCTGAATCTTTAGCGCAAGAGCAAAACGCTGTCGTATCAACTTATGTAAACGACATCGTTTTGCTATTGCTATCTTCAAATAGCATCTGATGATGAACAGTAGCTTGCGACTGGATACTCCTCTACGACGTCGCTTCCTCTTGCGTCTGGTTGCAAGCTACCTGCTGATTCTTGCGTTTGGATGACGTAACCGATGACGTCATCAACAACTAATCCATCTGCTGAGTATCAACACGACGTCGCTTCTTCTTTTGCGCTTCGCTTCGTCTGCTGATAGCCAACTGCTGATTGTGATGACATCAAGGCTGATGTCATCACAGCTCATTTCATATCTAGCGCCTCTTCTCATCTGCTGAATCCTCCTGCTGATCACTGTAGCTCCTGCTGAATGATGACGTCACTGCTGATGTCATCTAAACTTTACACTCCTGCTATTTCTTCATTGCTCCAGCTCCAGCTCGCGATACTTCGTAGCTTCTTGCTTCTTGAATAGCGACTGTTGATAGATTCATCAACAGTACTTATAATCGCTACTGCTAACAGATTCGTCAACAGTAACTTTGCGCATCTTCTTCTTCGATCTAATGCTCCAGCAAGCTTCTCAAATCTTGTTCCAGCTGGTTTATCGCTACGATTATGCACCAGCTGATTCAACTTGGCCTTTGCCTGATTACGAACAGCTGATTCAACTTTGGACGTCTCCATTGCTAATTCAACTGCTGATTCCATTAACACCAAACCAACTGCTGATTGTTTATATAGCGAACCAACTGTTGGATAAATATAGCTGCTGCTGATTGTCTTCTTTGTTTCTAAAACCTGTACGCTTAAATAGAATTGTTAGAATCACAATAATAGGTTTTGTGTAATTCAAAACATAATCAGGATCTGTCAAAACAGATCCAACAATATCTCCCTTTTTGATTTACACAAAACCTTAAACGAACAATGCATGTTCTAACAATTCTCTCCCTTTTTGTGGGAATCAAAAAGTGAGTGAACTGCTGGTCTTCCCATTTTAAAATAAAAAGCACTCCCTACGCTGTTTCAACAAACACAATGAAACAGTAGGAGTTTTAACTTTGAAAAACGAAAACAGCATTGGGAAGAACCATATGCAACAATATATGATTTTGAAAAACAGGAGCTGATGCATTTGCACAAATTAACAAAGACAGTGACGCCACTCTCCCTGTCTTTTATAACATGAGCTCAAATCATTTTTAAACTCAAAATCTTGCATCAGCTGAAACCGCAAAAACAGAACATTTGAACATAAATCAGAGCATCGAAATATTTCAAATAACACGTGCTACTGAGTTGCTTAAAATTATGAAGAACCAGTACAGAGAACAGCTCAGATTTTTCATTCTTCTATCTCGCCCCATGTGCTTGTCACTGAGCCTCGCTCCAAGTGATCTTAT
Organism: Dorcoceras hygrometricum; assembly: GCA_001598015.1. Lineage (NCBI taxonomy): Eukaryota > Viridiplantae > Streptophyta > Magnoliopsida > Lamiales > Gesneriaceae > Dorcoceras > Dorcoceras hygrometricum. The sequence continues at coordinate 85,210 of KV000423.1, read as the reverse complement.
AGAACAACGAAAATAGAAGCTTGGCATCTGCCCGAGACTTGCGCATCCCGACAGTTCATCAAGCGAAAAACCGGTTCTATATTAAAAACAGATCTGGCCTTCACAAAATAAGTTTCTCAAAACATTTAAACCATTAAAAACATAGCACATGTGTTTTTAAAATTAGTGCTAGTTCAAGAACAAACCTGCTCTGATACCACTTGTTGGTCCGAAATGGAATAAGGATCAAAAGGAAACTAGCAGCCGCTGTTTAAAATAGCAATTAAAAATTTTGCGCGCTGCTAATTCTTGAGCTGCAATAGCTCGTTGTTCTTGAACAAATACAATTACAAAGAGCACCGGAGACAGATCTGGTATGATTTAAAAATCATGCGGAAAATACCAGAACTGAATCCTATATTTTAAAACAACTCAAACAGATTTATGTACAACATAAATCTGTTCGAGACTTGTGCTTGTGTGCTGCTGAAATGCGATGCTAAATGCGTGAATGAATCCGGGTGTGTGAGATTGATACAATGAACGCTCAACTCTCTGTTTTTCTCACACACGAGGGAATTGCTCTAACAAGCTAATCTAGACTTAGCAATCAACACTCGTGAAAAGCTCCTCTCTAATGGCGGTCGATTGCTTCGTCTATCTCTTCATTTTTCCCTCTATTGGTGCACTGTATATTCAATGTAATTCTACCACAGTATGTAGTCGCACCAACTGGTTACTCGAACACTCGAACCCCACTTCAAATTTGCGTTGCCTCTAATATATAGCCTCTGCTGAATTTCTTCCCGTTGGAAAGCTTCCAAAACTGTTCAGCGCTTCAGATGGCTATCTTGTCTTCTTTCTATTTTAGTGCAACGCTCCTCTGTAAAGTACCAACAGAAGAACAGTACTTGCGTCCTTTTCTTTTGCAGGCTTCTTGTCGCTTTCGTCATTTGAATTGAGCTCAGCAGTTGACATCCAACTTTGATATCTCTTCTTAAGTTGTCAACTGCTTCGCTGCTGATTTTATCACCACGACTGCTGCGCTTTGCTCCTTCTTCAATTCTTTTCCCTGGGAACCAAGTCGACTGAATATACAAAGCTTGCGACTGGTTGAGTAGCAACAGCTGATTCAAATAAGCTCTCAAACTGGATGCTGCTGTTGCTTGCGACTGGTTCATCAATTGCGTCTGGATATCTTTGCGTTGCGACTGAATCTACTGTAGCTTCGTCTGCTGAAATAATCAATGCAAAGTCTTCCTGCTGAATCTTTAGCGCAAGAGCAAAACGCTGTCGTATCAACTTATGTAAACGACATCGTTTTGCTATTGCTATCTTCAAATAGCATCTGCTGATGAACAGTAGCTTGCGACTGGATACTCCTCTACGACGTCGCTTCCTCTTGCGTCTGGTTACAAGCTACCTGCTGATTCTTGCGTCTGGATGACGTCATCAACAACTAATCCATCTGCTGAGTATCAACACGACGTCGCTTCTTCTTTTGCGCTTCGCTTCGTCTGCTGATAATACAAAGCTTGCGACTGGTTGAGTAGCAACAGCTGATTCAAATAAGCTCTCAAACTGGATGCTGCTGTTGCTTGCGACTGGTTCATCAATTGCGTCTGGATATCTTTGCGTTGCGACTGAATCTACTGTAGCTTCGTATGCTGAAATAATCAATGCAAAGTCTTCCTGCTGAATCTTTAGCGCAAGAGCAAAACGCTGTCGTATCAACTTATGTAAACGACATCGTTTTGCTATTGCTATCTTCAAATAGCATCTGATGATGAACAGTAGCTTGCGACTGGATACTCCTCTACGACGTCGCTTCCTCTTGCGTCTGGTTGCAAGCTACCTGCTGATTCTTGCGTTTGGATGACGTAACCGATGACGTCATCAACAACTAATCCATCTGCTGAGTATCAACACGACGTCGCTTCTTCTTTTGCGCTTCGCTTCGTCTGCTGATAGCCAACTGCTGATTGTGATGACATCAAGGCTGATGTCATCACAGCTCATTTCATATCTAGCGCCTCTTCTCATCTGCTGAATCCTCCTGCTGATCACTGTAGCTCCTGCTGAATGATGACGTCACTGCTGATGTCATCTAAACTTTACACTCCTGCTATTTCTTCATTGCTCCAGCTCCAGCTCGCGATACTTCGTAGCTTCTTGCTTCTTGAATAGCGACTGTTGATAGATTCATCAACAGTACTTATAATCGCTACTGCTAACAGATTCGTCAACAGTAACTTTGCGCATCTTCTTCTTCGATCTAATGCTCCAGCAAGCTTCTCAAATCTTGTTCCAGCTGGTTTATCGCTACGATTATGCACCAGCTGATTCAACTTGGCCTTTGCCTGATTACGAACAGCTGATTCAACTTTGGACGTCTCCATTGCTAATTCAACTGCTGATTCCATTAACACCAAACCAACTGCTGATTGTTTATATAGCGAACCAACTGTTGGATAAATATAGCTGCTGCTGATTGTCTTCTTTGTTTCTAAAACCTGTACGCTTAAATAGAATTGTTAGAATCACAATAATAGGTTTTGTGTAATTCAAAACATAATCAGGATCTGTCAAAACAGATCCAACAATATCTCCCTTTTTGATTTACACAAAACCTTAAACGAACAATGCATGTTCTAACAATTCTCTCCCTTTTTGTGGGAATCAAAAAGTGAGTGAACTGCTGGTCTTCCCATTTTAAAATAAAAAGCACTCCCTACGCTGTTTCAACAAACACAATGAAACAGTAGGAGTTTTAACTTTGAAAAACGAAAACAGCATTGGGAAGAACCATATGCAACAATATATGATTTTGAAAAACAGGAGCTGATGCATTTGCACAAATTAACAAAGACAGTGACGCCACTCTCCCTGTCTTTTATAACATGAGCTCAAATCATTTTTAAACTCAAAATCTTGCATCAGCTGAAACCGCAAAAACAGAACATTTGAACATAAATCAGAGCATCGAAATATTTCAAATAACACGTGCTACTGAGTTGCTTAAAATTATGAAGAACCAGTACAGAGAACAGCTCAGATTTTTCATTCTTCTATCTCGCCCCATGTGCTTGTCACTGAGCCTCGCTCCAAGTGATCTTATAGAACAACGAAAATAGAAGCTTGGCATCTGCCCGAGACTTGCGCATCCCGACAGTTCATCAAGCGAAAAACCGGTTCTATATTAAAAACAGATCTGGCCTTCACAAAATAAGTTTCTCAAAACATTTAAACCATTAAAAACATAGCACATGTGTTTTTAAAATTAGTGCTAGTTCAAGAACAAACCTGCTCTGATACCACTTGTTGGTCCGAAATGGAATAAGGATCAAAAGGAAACTAGCAGCCGCTGTTTAAAATAGCAATTAAAAATTTTGCGCGCTGCTAATTCTTGAGCTGCAATAGCTCGTTGTTCTTGAACAAATACAATTACAAAGAGCACCGGAGACAGATCTGGTATGATTTAAAAATCATGCAGCAAAACGCTGTCGTATCAACTTATGTAAACGACATCGTTTTGCTATTGCTATCTTCAAATAGCATCTGCTGATGAACAGTAGCTTGCGACTGGATACTCCTCTACGACGTCGCTTCCTCTTGCGTCTGGTTACAAGCTACCTGCTGATTCTTGCGTCTGGATGACGTCATCAACAACTAATCCATCTGCTGAGTATCAACACGACGTCGCTTCTTCTTTTGCGCTTCGCTTCGTCTGCTGATAGCCAACTGCTGATTGTGATGACATCAAGGCTGATGTCATCACAGCTCATTTCATATGTAGCGCCTCTTCTCATATGCTGAATCCTCCTGCTGATCACTGTAGCTCCTGCTGAATGATGACGTCACTGCTGATGTCATCTAAACTTTACACTCCTGTTATTTCTTCATTGCTCCAGCTCCAGCTCGCGATACTTCGTAGCTTCTTGCTTCTTGAATAGCGACTGTTGATAGATTCATCAACAGTACTTATAATCGCTACTGCTAACAGATTCGTCAACAGTAACTTTGCGCATATTCCTCTTCGATCTAATGCTCCAGCAAGCTTCTCAAATCTTGTTCCAGCTGGTTTATCGCTACGATTATGCACCAGCTGATTCAACTTGGCCTTTGCCTGATTACGAACAGCTGATTCAACTTTGGACGTCTCCATTGCTAATTCAACTACTGATTCCATGAACACCAAACCAACTGCTGATTGTTTATATAGCGAACCAACTGTTGGATAAATATAGCTGCTGCTGATTGTCTTCTTTGTTTCTAAAACCTGTACGCTTAAATAGAATTGTTAGAATCACAATAATAGGTTTTGTGTAATTCAAAACTTAATCAGGATCTGTCAAAACAGATCCAACATATATGACAATCTTTATATATGGTATTCGCATTTACTCATATGGAATTCTTTCCTTTCATTGTGTGTATGATGATTTACAATTGCGTTGAGTAAAGACCTAGAATACACTAAAGTGTATGTTAGATGTGATAGTGAGTATGACGGCTATCATGAAACACATCTAATAGTCACTGTGTATTCTGAACATGTTCCTAGTCGATTGGGCCGTCAAAATGAGGATAAGGCCGCCCGAGTTCGAGACTAGTATCTACGATGCGAAGTACCATGTTTCATTGGTAGGGAACATTGTGATGTTCTGAGCATACAGATAGATAGTGACCTGGTGATCTATCGAACTACCCTCCTTCGGACTTTCCAAGTGGTTACCATTTGTCGAGTGGATAAGTCTGAGGTCTTGGTTGTACTGATTAGTCCTCACGACTCGAAACGTCATTGAGACTCTACATGATAGGCGTCTCACTTTGACCCGTTTGCCGACTCACTTGGGGTCGTAAGGTGTCGGGATTGGGTGAGACCCCGATGCATGTAGGAGTCGATGCATCGTTGTCGAGGATTCACCGCTCGCAGACATGCGTGGATATCCTATGCTATCTGAGGGGATAATAGTGTATAAATCTCTGGCCAGAGTACTAGAAGTGTTTTAGGTAAATGTGTTTACCTAGTTACACTCGCGATGTCACTATTCGATCTCCAAGATGTATGCATAGCTATCGGATCTATAGCGACTCTCGATTTACCAATGGTCGTTGATATGATCGAGATATATGGATTGAAAGGACCGTACTGTACGCTAACCACGACCAACTGGTTCTTGCAGGCACTATCAGTGATACCTAGGGGATCATGGGGCGATGTTGTTAGACGGTCTTACCATGATCCGATGGGCAAGTCCGGAATTGTGATTTCGGAGCCACAATGGTTGTGGGCCCCCGGCTAGCTGTATCCCTGAACCATTGAGGGTCACACAAGTACTGGATTCGAGATTCCCGCACGGATACTCAGCTCAATGTGTTGAGCACGAGAAGAGGATTTTGGGGAGTGCGACTTCCTAAAAGTCAACTCGGGTCAAATCGAGATTTCCCGACGTTTAGGGGCAAAACTGTCATTTTGCACTGGGGTTCTGAAAAATGGTCTATCAGATCATAGTATTCAGTTTTGGAAACTGAGTCGATCGGTCCGATCTGATCGGCGATCGGAGTTACGATGAAGTCACAGTGGTGGGGATGAACCGAATGTTCACCCGTTGGACCCGGGCCCGTTGGGCCGGTCCAAGCCTACCACTTAGTCTATTTAATTAGACTTAGGAGACTTCATAACACAATTAACTTGCAACAAACCCTAAACCTAAGTGCTAAGTAGCCGGCCCTCCTCTCTCACAAAGCCGCCGTCGCCGCCGCCGCCTCGAGTCGCCGGAATTCGTTCCGACCAATTCGACGAGGACAATCCGTCCGTGCAGATCTCATCAGGCCTTCTAGTGCAGGCTGACGAAGGAATCCCGCCTCTGGTCGTGGACCTGATTGGCGTTATCTACCGCAATCTACCATGAAGAGCCGGCGTTATTGTAATTCCGGTTGGAGCCAGGCACAAGTGCCAGCAAGGTAGTGACTTTGAACGCCCTATGAATGACATTAATTGTTAATTGTTTTATCGTATTGATCGTCTCCCGGTATCTATTTTCTATTCTTTCGCTGCCTAGCCGGGGGGCGCGATCCGGATCCCAACATGTTTGCGTTTTCGGGGCAGGTTGGTTGTGCCCAATTTGATTTATTTGAAGGAGGAGATCCTTCGGGAAGCGTAATGTAGCAGACATAGTGTTCATCCTAGTGCACGGAAGATGTACCATGCGTTGAAGCCGCACATTTGGTGGGCTGGCCTAAAGAGCGATGTTGCTGGATTTGTCGCTCATTATTTGAACTGTCAGATGGTAAAGGCCGAAAGGATGAGACCTGGTGGTTTGTTGCAGAGTTTGGAAGTGCCCCAATGGAATTGGGAGCACATAGCTATGGATTTCGTGACGCATCTGCCTCGTTCCAGCAGAGGATGCGATGCTATTTGGGTGGTTATAGACCGACTGTCGAAGTCTGCACATTTTATTCCCTATAGGATGACCTTCTCGTTGAATAAGATGGCGAAGCTGTACGTTTATTTTGTTGTTAGACTGCATGGTGTGCCCGTTTTGATCATTTCTGACCGAGATCCGAGGTTTACTTCCAGGTTTTGGAAGAGTTTGCAAACAGCTTTGGGTACCAGATTGGCTATGAGCATCACGTATCACCCCCAGACAGATGGCCAATTTGAGCACACTATCCAAACGTTGGAGGATATGTTGCGAGCTGTTGTGTTGGATTTTGGATGTAGCTGGCAAGACGCGTTGTCTTTGGTTGAGTTTTTGTATAATAACAGCTATCAGGTGATGATTGGCATGGCGCCTTTTGAGGCTTTGTATGGCAGAAAGTGCAGATCGCCAGTGTGTTGGGAAGAAGTGGGGGAGAAGCAGTTATCTGCCCCTGACTTTGTGTAGCAAATGAAAAATCATGTGGATCCTATTAGACAGCGGATGAAAGCTTCCCAGGATCGCCAAGCCAGTTATGCGAATAAGAGGCGTCGACCTCTAGAGTTTCAGGTTGGTGATCATGTTTTTCTCAAAGTTTCTCCGTTTCGCAGTGTCATGAGCTTTGGACACAAGGGAAAGTTAGCCCCTCGTTACGTCGGACCGTATGAGATTGTTGAGAGAATTGGCTCTTTAGCGTATCAGCTGTTGTTACCGTCAGAGTTGTCTTCTCTTCATGACGTCTTTCGTGTTTCCATGTTGAGGAAGTATGAGTCAGATCTGTCTCATGTGCTTAGAACTGACGAGGTGGAGCTAGATCAGTCGTTGAGCTATCAGGAATATCCCTTGCAGATCCTTGGCAGAAAAGAGAAACAGTTGAGGAATAAGACCATTCCGTTGTAATGGTGCAGTGGAGAAAAAATGAAAGGGAAGAAGCTACTTGGGAGCTGGAAGAAAAGATGCAGCGCGAGTGGCCGCATCTGTTTGAGTAGCTGTTGAGCTAAATTTCCAGTAGTTTGTAGCTTTTGGTTGTATTTCTTCCCTAGTTGTTAATTGTTTGCTCAGTTATCTTGAACTCTTGGCGTGTGTTAGGCAGAGTTCTGTTGTGTATCTTGCTGTTTAGTTGTATTTCCAGATTGTTGTTTGATTTCGGGGACGAAATCCATTTTAGTGGGGGAGAAATGTGAGACCTGAATTTGATTTAAGATTAATTGTTGGATCAATCGTATTTTTTTGAGTAGAGATCTGGTTGTGAGATCTGGTTTCGTGGTGAGAGCTGGTCGATTTGGTGAAATCCAGTCGTAGCGTGTTTTGGTAGCGCGAGATTCCTAAACACCGTCGTTTTAGTGAAATCTGGATGCGTTGTGTTAAGTGAAAGCTGGTAGCGTGTTTGTATCCAGCTGCTGCTTTATTTTGTTTGTTGAGGGCAAACGACAGCGTTTCGATAAGTTGGCGCGACGTCGTTTGGATGTTGCGACTGGTACCAGCTGCGAGGATTTGTTCGCGTGTGTGTCGACTGGTTGTCCAGCTGAGAGTAGATGTCAATGATGGTCAACTCTACTGTAGCTTGCGTCTGGTTTCCTGTAGCTTGCGGCTGGTATTGCGCGAGGGTTATTGACCGGATTTGATGACGTAAGCTATGCGACGCCGTTTTATTAAGTTGGAACGCAGTGTTTTGATGCAACGTCTGGTATCAGCTTTTGAGTGTTATACAATCCAGCTTTTGGATTTGAGAGCCAGTCGATGGTTGTAGAGCAACTGCTGGTTTTGGTCGGTGGACTTGTTAACCAGATTTCAGCAGTCGCGAGATTTATTTAAGAAAGACTTGGTCTTCGATTTGAGATACCAGATCCCATACTTAGTAAAATTCTCCAAATTTTCGACCTCTGTTTCTCGAACCCTAGTACTGTTCACCGTTGATTTTATCCGGTGATTCTCGTCGTTTCCGACCGTTGTTTTGGGCATTTGAGGTAGCGTTGGACTCCTCTCGAGAAGCTCTTCCATCTTATACCATTCTTGGAGGCTGTTGTTGGCTAGATTGAGATCGCGAAGTTGCTATCTTCGGCCGTGTGTTGCGTCGTTGAGGTAGAACTTCGAATTGTTGTTGAGATCTTAGTCTTAGCCTTTGTTTAAGCTTCCTGTTAATGGTATTGTTGGAATCAGTTGCTGGTTTGAGTTGTAACTCCCAGCCGTGGGTTTTGTGCTTGTGACCCGTGAGATTTATGCTTGTACGTTGTGTGTTCAGCAGGTTCCTAACCAGATCGCTCGGGCTCCTTGTTGTGGTAGTTATTGCACAGAATTGAGGTACGGATCTTGAGCTTGTAATTCAACGTGGAACCTGGCTTGGATAAATTGTGAGATGGTTGTGTTTGGATTTCCGTGCGGTGTTGTTGCTCTGTGTGAGAGCTGTGTATGCTTACCGTGTGTAATTGTTGTGTTACATATGGTTATATGTTTGTTGTTCTAGCATGTTGCATACACGCATTCCATTCAGCAATTGCAGCCTTTGTTCGTTGTTGTTTCTCTGTTTTCTTACCATGATGCGAGGGCGAGCGGTGATTCCGCACTCTCATTTCCCCTATGCGCCGAGTGGCTAGCTACCACAGTTCATAGGTTGGGTTGTTGATGCATCTGGTAATGGTGGGCGAGTAGGGGTGAGTGGGTAGCACCCACATGTCCTACACTCACCGTGGCCACATATTCTGTTGAAGATTTCCGTTGAGCTGTGCATTGAGTTCTTTGGCTCCCTTCCTTGGTTGTAGCCTTCGGCTGTTGTCCCCGGTTACATGCATAGCATCTGCATTTTATTCTTGCTGTTTACTGCTGTTTTATAGTTGCTCCGTAGTGGGGTTTGACCCCATGTCCCTCTGGGGCTTGGTTGTTTTCCATGTTTGTGTTGTTTTCAGGAAACCCAGGTTTTACAGCTGGTCGTGGTTTTAACCCAGCTGGTGGCGCCCCAGGAGGTGTTTAGAGTATCCCAGTGGCGTTTAGCATATTTATATGTATCAGTTGAGTTAGCCAGGGGGTTGCCCTGTGCTTTGTGGCTGTATCCAGTAGTTGGAGTCTGATACTCGTGGATGTATGCTATACTGTTTTGTTATGGCTTGTAGCCATTTGTTGTTTTGTTGATTTTATAAACTGGGATCTATTTTGAGTATCGCACTATTTTAAATTATATTGTTTTAACTCGTCAGGCCAAAAGAAAAATTTTACCCGCTTTTTTAATAGCTTCCGCATGAGTTTGTGTGTTTTTACTCTGTTATGAGCACGAGGCCTGAAATTTCATCCGCTGTCGAAATAGATCCACGTGATCCTTCATTTGTTGCACAAAGTCTGAGGCAGATAGCTGCTTCTCCCCCACTTCTTCCCAACATACTGGAGATCTGCACTTCCTGCCATATAAAGCCTCAAATGGCGCCATACCAATCGTCACTTGATAGCTGTTAATGTAGGAAAATTATACCAAAGACAACGCGTCTTGCCAGCTACCTCCAAAATCCAACACAACAGCTCTTAACATATCCTCCAACGTCTGGATAGTTCTCTCAGATTGGCCATCTGTTTGGGGATGATATGCTGTGCTCATAGCCAATCTGGTACCCAAAGCTGCTTGCAGACTCTTCCAAAACCTGGAAGTAAACCTAGGATCTCGGTCTGAAACGATTGAAACAGGCACACCGTGCAATCTAACCACAAAATCCACGTACAGTTTTGCCATTTTATTCAGAGAAAAGGTCATACCGTAGGGAATAAAATGTGCAGACTTCGACAATCGGTCGATAACCACCCAAATATCATCGCATCCTCTGCTGGTACGAGACAGATGCGTCACGAAATACATAGCTATGTGCTCCCAATTCCATTGAGGCACTTCCAAACTCTACAACAGACCACCATGTCTCATCCTTTCAGCCTTAACCATCTGACAGTTCAAACATCGAGCAACGAATCCAGCAACGTCGCTCTTTAGGCCAGCCCACCAGAAGTGCGGCTTCAACGCATGGTACATCTTCCGTGCACCAGGATGAACACTATGTCTGCTGCA
>KV000423.1:57529-68714 GCA_001598015.1 Dorcoceras hygrometricum | reverse complement strand
GGAGAGGAGAAGCAGATCCACAGACAGCTCATGTGGAAGCGTGATATCAAGGCCCACTAGCTTCTCAATGAGCCCAATCATACGAACCCCATGCTCGCGGACCGAAGTCCCATCGTGCATGCGGCTCGTCATAAGCTCCTTGACAGTAGTGAACCTCTCAGTCTGAGAGTTCTCCCCATACAGCTCCTTGAGATGAAGGTGTATGCCAGCAGCATAATCCGTCTTCTCAAAGCGCCGCTGCATTTCGTTGGACATCAATGCTATCACATAGCACCGTGCCTTAAGCTCGTCGTCCCACCATTTGTCCAGCTTTTCCAGTTCCTCAGGACTGGCATCGGCAGGGGCTTCCTTCGGAGGATTCTTCTCTAGCGTGTAGAGAAGTTTATCCGAAGCCAAAACAATTTTGATGTTTTGAAGCCAATCTTGGTAGTTCAAACCAGTGAACTTGTTGCTATCCAGTATAGCAGCAAGTGGATTTTTGATTGAAAACATTGCAATAGCAGTGTATACTGAAAAGAAAGACAGACATGCATTACAGACTATTTATGAAAAACGCTAAGACATAATACAAGGTCATTTAGTTTTATGAATTACCCTCCCACTATTTTAACGATTTCACCACCCTCTAATGAAATCGAGAAAGCAAGTTTCCTTAGTGGGTACACAGAGTCCAATCAAGAAATCATGGTCCCGAATAATATCAGCCAACCATGACCCTCAAAAGGTAGAGGCCAATTCCAAAAGGTGCAACCTCCATGTATTTACCTCACGTCCAGTAAGGGCCCAATAATATGACGCCGATTACTATCACGTGTCAAGATGACCCATCAATGTTGAGTCGTGATGGACGGTCCCCTTAACGTCCCCAATAATATGAGCCAACGTTAAAGGGAGTTCCAACCGACTCCCAGCAAGTGTCAATGGTGTGTACAGCTTTCCGACATACATAACCCCCTCAATAATATGAGCCGGGCCATGTATACGGGTAGCATCGACGTACACCCATTGTTGATGGAAGGTAGGAAATTTTAAACAATATTTAAATTCCCTTAGTTTATGGAATAAACTTTTAATCTTGATATAAATTTTAAATCAAATTTAAAATGAGGGATTTTAATTTTGAAATTTGGTCTCATAATTTTAAATCAAATTTAAAAACGCGGATTCAATAGATATATATCGCATATACAATTGGGATGATCGATAAGTGAGAGCTATGCGATCCGTGGTTGCCAAGCACGGATCTAGGTCCAGTCCTAGGTGAAATGCAGTATGCAAATGCAATCCTATTACATTAGCTTCCAGTTTTACAAATCTTCGGTCTTCAATATCTTTGATCATCATCTCCACCATCTTCAAAAAGTCCTCCCACTAAGTCTAATATTTATATTTAAATAGCCATTACAAGTAGGGATACAATTTTAAAGGGGTGGGAACGGGCCATAAACCAGGTCCACTTTGAAATTGATATCAACAATATTACAACCAAAATTTGTAAAACCTAGCATACACCTAACACATTGGGCACGGCTCTCGATCATCCCAAACATACCCAATTCAAATAATTGACAGAAATAAAATAATCAAATCAAATTTGATATTTTCCAACAAAATCATATTTTAAATATAAAATCATATTTTACAAATAAAATCATATTTTGTCATTTTTAATTGCATCAAATTGGGATTAAAACAATTTTAGGTCCAAAATCTCAAAAACATCAAAAATTAATTTTGGTCCGACCAAAAGGGCCCAATATCAAATATTGGCCCAAAAAGCCCCCGGGCCGTCCGGGACAGGCCCGAAACAACCCTAGAGATCAAAAAAATAGCCGTCGAAAATCCGCCCGAAAACGTCGCACGACGGCGCACCACCGCCCGCACAGCGTCCGCACGCTGGGCTCCCCTGTCCGCAACGCGTGCGCATGGGGGCGGCCACCTGCGCGCACAGCTCATGCAGGTGGGGCGGAAGTTGGCACGCGGTGTCGCACAGCGTGCGGCAGTTGGACAGACAGATGATGATATCAAGTACGTATTTCGAACAAAGCATATCTCAGTCGACGGGTTGAATTTCAGCTGATAGTTGTTAAGTAGAAGTATTTAGATGTTGCATTGAGATTTTCAGATGCTAGATATGTTGATATTCGGGATTATTTCAGAGGTTGAATTATTACAGGTTATCAGTTTCTGGTATTGGATCAGTCGTTGGAATTCTACGTTAGCATTTGGTATTCAATCAGCCGTTGGGATATATTCAGTCGTTTGTTGGTAATCAGCAGATGTATTAGTTTCAGACGCAAGTTGTTGATTGTTAACGTATTTCGTTGAAGATTGCAAAACGACAGCGTTTGGATAAGTTGAAACGACAGCGTATTGGACTAGCGCTAGGATTCAGCCGATGGGTTTTGCATATAATCATCTACTGGTATATTAGCTGTTGGTATATCAGCCGTTGGTAATTTCAGCTGTTGGACAAATCAGGTGATGAAGTGTTCAGGCATTGTAACCAGCTGTTACGTCATATTCTTCTATATACATAAAGGGAGATATTTCAAGCGATCAGTTGGTGCATATTTTCAGGGGTTGAAGCTATCAGCTGGTGCATACTTTCAGATGTTCAAGTCATCAGCTGGTGTGCAAACAATGAATTGATTGAAATTCGATCATATACTCATATTGGAAAATATCGATGGCCATAACAGAATCGTACAATTGCCTGGAATTAAGGAGACAAGATCGGTACTATTTTAGGTAAATATTACAATTTACAGAGGACGTTATACGGTGTTTGCACAAATATGGAAAACGACAATCTGGTTCTGACGATGTGCAATTTACCATTTGGTGGAGCAGGAGATACGGTTACAGATTATCAGATTTCAAAAAGGGATTTATTTTCCTTTACAGAGATAATCGACCGTTGTGAACGAAGACTATAAATAGCAGAAGTTTGAATTGAAGAAGACACCTTCTATAGCGCCCCAAAATTCATAGGACCACAATTTCTAGTCCTTTTAATTTGAGGACCTTTTCGAAATCTAGATTTCAGCATTGTCTATATATTCGAAAGTAGATTTCTATTTTTCAGATTTCACGAGGTGCATGAGGTCTGTTGAATGTATCCTCGAGCGCAGGATGAGCATTAATTAGATTTCACAAAAATAAAATGGTTTTGGATGGGAGATCGACTCTTTTTCAGATTTGTGCAGCGCTTTTACAAATCAAAATAGTGACAGGGACTTTTAATAAAAATTTTAGAGAAGTAGGTGTGGTTCACCATGCCTACTCCATTATTTCTCCCTGTTCAAAATCATACTCCCATACTTGTGTACTTGTGCACTATAAAAACCAATGATTTGCGAGAGAAGTTTCATTTTTCACTTAATAACCTGTTGAAGCTCATCTTGGTGTCCAAGGAGACTCTCTGTGTGACCTGCTGCAATTCGTGAATTCTCAGTGTTAAGGCAAGTAAATCTGATTCTTGCTACGCCATGAAAGCATATGTATTGTTATCCTTTCGTTTCGCAGTTTCATGCCTGATGTTATGTTCATGTTCTGCTAATTTAAAATGCTTGTTGATCTGGTTCACGGTAGTTTTGTATGGAAACTTAAAAATATGTTTCGCGATTTTGGTGGAGATGATGATGTTGATTTTAAAACGCTGAGCATTCCAGCTTTCTGTTCATTGTGAATTTGTAGAGATGTTCTTTTCCTTCGGTTAGAAAGTAACGTTCGAACTTGACTTCACGAAGCTGGTGAAGCTGGTCGAATCAGATATTTGTTCTGGTTTGATAGGAATAACTAGTAACATTGCTGGTCGTTCGTAATGTAGTAGTATCAAGTTCCTTAAGAAAACTACCGTTCATTCCGCAAGAGATCTGTTGACAGCAACCTACTTTTCATTCCGCAAGAGATCTGTTTACAGCAACCTACTGTTCATTCCACAAGAGATCTGTTAACAGCTTCGTTTGTTCCTTTCCAGAAAATCTGTTGACAGCAACCTACTGTTCATTTCACGAGAGATCTGTTGACAGCTTGTTCATTTCAAAGAGTGAAATCTGTGGGCAGTTTTGTTCGGGTCATCTCATCGAGTCTGTTGTCAGAAACCTTTGCACTAGAGAGGTCTGTTTTCCACTAGCGATAACCATTGTACAGTAGAAGTCTGTTTCCTAACCCGCAATGTAATTCCATGTCACCAGACCTCTTCCATAGTTGTTCTCTGCTAGCGATAGTTTTCTACAGTAAACATCTGAACCTTAATAGCGTTAACGACCCTCAAGACACATCTATTAAGACTTCTGAAATTCATCTCAAAGTCAAACATTGTTTCTTTCAGATTTCTGTCTATCCTTTAATTCAGTTGGATGCTCAGTGAAAATGTTTGTATGGAAAATCTATTTTGAGAAACAAAACAAAGTGAACCTGATGATGATGAGATCTGGTTTAAACCAGAAGTTGTTTAAAGGAATAAAATTGATCAGACTTTACGATTTATGGCAAAGATAACGACAGTCCATATTGGAAGGGTGAGCAATAGACGAGCGGGTCGGTTGCCCCTTCATATTGGGTGAGACTTCACCATATAGTAACTGATATCAGTAGTCATTCGATCGAGTGCAACGGGACTTTATGAGCCATAAGTCTAACGAAAATATTGATGGTGGAATCTGATTTTTTCCACAGAATTGTTTACGATGAGATCTTACGTTTATTGTCTTCCTCTAAACTGCGATGTCTTATGTGATGTCTTACGCCTGCATATTTTGTTTTGTTACTCTCCACCATATAGTAACTGATATCAGTAGTCATTCGATCGAGTGCAACGGGACTTTATGAGCCATAAGTCTAACGAAAATATTGATGGTGGAATCTGATTTTTTTCCACAGAATTGTTTACGATGAGATCTTACGTTTATTGTCTTCCTCTAAACTGCGATGTCTTATGTGATGTCTTACGCCTGCATATTTTGTTTTGTTACTCTCATTTTCGCTTGCTGAGCCCCTAGGCTCACTAGATTTTTTGGTGCAGGTGAGTCAGCGCCGGAGCAATTGGGAGGTGGAGTCTGAGTCAGTGACGGAGTGTGAGTGTTTATCGAAAGGCCGGCGATTTCGCGAAGTCGTTGCTATTTTGTTGTTTGGATCTTTGTTAACTTTGTACTGTGATCTGTTGCAACAACAGAGAATTCATGTAGAATTCCGACAGTTGTAATGTTCGCAATTGCATCATGTTTTTGGGAACTGTTATAGAAATCTGTTTTGTTAATTGGCGCCAACTATCAGACTTCAATTTTTTTTATCATTCCAAGCCTTCGACTTTCTCTTTTATTTTGTTTTTCTCAAATTCGTGACCCCGTAAGGTCTGGGTGTCACAACATGGTATCAGAGCATGGTCCAGAGATAAACACATGCACTCCTCACTGGAACAGATTTCATCGACCGTTTCTCCGGAGCAGTGAGTTTTCTTTTATGTTTTAGAGCATGTATCTTTTGATTCTTGCATGTTCTGATGTTTATATGTGGTGGATTACGGGCTATAGCTTAAGATGTCTGGCAGAGGAAGGGGAAGGAGAAATACCTCTGAGGAGGAACCCAGTCCAGATAGCAACGCTAGTATTGCCCAACTCCTTAGGTTGCTGGTAGAGCAGCGGGGTAGAGGCAATGGTCAATCCTCCAGTAGTAGAGGACCCAGCAACGATGATTCTCAAGAACGATTTCGAAGACAGAAGCCAAAGGAGTTTAGCGGCACAACAGACCCCTTTGTTGAAGAGAGCTGGATAAAATCAATGGAGGTGATATTTGAATATCTCCAGAACCAGACTTAGAAAGAGCCAGATGTGCAATTTACATGTTGAGGGACGATGCAATGCTCTGGTGGGAAGGAGCAAAGTTAGCAGTGGATGTGGCGAACCTCCCCTGGGAAGAGTTCAAGATGGTGTTCTTTGCGCAGTACTTCACAGAGGACAAGAGATCTGAACTGAAAAGAGAGTTCTTGATGATCAAGCAAGGGGATATGACCGTTCAGGAGTATGTTCGAAAGTTCAAACGAGGATGTTATTTTGTGCCGTTGATTGGAGCAGATCCTAGGGATAAATTACGACACTTTGTCGATGGATTGAAACCAGCACTTAGGCATGATGTGAGGCTTGTAGAACCAAAGGATTACAGAAGTGCGGTGGACAAAGCTCTGAGAGCAAACCAGGATTGGAAAGTTGTTGTGGAGGAGCGACAGTTAAAGAGGAAGGTCTTCCAACACAAAGACCAGCGACCACCCAAGAAGCCATATAAGAATAAACAGCGATCGCAAGGACAGAAGCATCAGGAGCAGAAACCTCTGGATGTACAACCCATTAGCGCGGTTTCAGCAGTTGCTAACAGACCTCAGTGTCCCAAATGTCAGAAGAACCACCCTGGCCCTTGTAGAGTTGGGCAGAGTGTTTGTTATAGATGTGGAGTACCAGGGCATGTTATTAAGAACTGCCCGAAGTCGAAGCAAATGGTGACCAGCAGGGCTTACGTCATGACAACCGACCAAGCCAACCCAGATTCTACAGTGGCTACAGGTAAGATCTTGATCGCTGGAATTCCCTCTTTAGCTCCGATAGATTCAAGTGCAACGCATTCGTTTATAGCGGCAGACTTTGCTAAGAAATTACCTGTCAGACCTGACCAAGTGACCATGGGATTTTGTGTAACGATGCCCTCTGGAGAAGAGTTAGTGTCCCATGACTTGTTTCGTGATTTAGAAATCAGACTTCAAGGACATTTGGTCACTGCTGATTTGATCGTTTTACCCATGCCGGAGTTCGATATGATTTTAGGAATGGACTGGCTAACTAAGTATGGAGTAGTGATAGATTTCAAACTTAGAATCGTGGTGGTAAAACCCCCTAAGGGAGACTGGTTCACGTTCGAAGCTAGTCAAATCTGCAAGATCCCTCCTATTATTTCAGCTCTTAAGGCTCATAGTTGTTTGAGGAAAGTAGGATTAGGATTTTTTATAAGCCCATCATCCTTAACGATTACCAGCAGGCCCCAGCTTCCAGATGTTGAGATATTAAATGAATTACTCGAGGTTTTCCCGGACGATATATTTGGAGTACCACCCGATAGGAAACTGGAATTCGCAATTGATTTAGTACCAGAGCAGCACCAGTTTCCAAACCACCCTATCGACTGGCCCCATCAGAAATGAGGGAGTTGAAGGAGAAATTGCAGGATCTGCTGGACAAAGGATTTATCAGACCTAGCACATCGTCATGGGGAGCCCCTGTTTTGTTCGTTAAGAAAAAGGACGGGAGTTTGAGATTGTGTATAGACTATAGAGAACTGAATAAGCTAACCATTAAGAATAAATATCTCTTGCCTAGAATTGAGGATCTGTTTGATCAGTTGAAGGGATCTGTAGTTTTCTCTAAGATCGATTTGAGGTCCGGTTATCATCAATTGAATATAAAGCCAGCGGACATCTACAAGACAGCTTTTAGAACGCGTTACGGCCATTATGAATTTTTGGTAATGCCTCACGAACGCCCCTTCAGCTTTTATGGATTTGATGAACAGAGTTTTCCAACCATTTCTAGACCAGTTTGTAGTTGTGTTCATCGATGATATCCTAGTATAATCTAGGAGCAGATTCGAGCATGCGAACCACTTGAGGACGGTGCTCCAGACCTTGAAGGATAAACAGCTGTTTGCCAAATATAGTAAATGTGACTTCTGGTTGGAGAAAGTGGCTTTCTTAGGACATATCATATCTGAGAATGGATTGGAGGTAGACCCTGCAAAGGTAGAAGCCGTCCGTGATTGGCCAGTGCCAAAGTCTGTTTCTGAAGTTAGAAGCTTTCTGGGTTTAGCCGGTTACTATAGACGTTTTATCAAGGGATTTTCGAAGATCGCTGTCCCTTTGACGTCGCTAACTAGGAAACTGATCAAGTTTGAGTGGACTCCGGAATTCCAAGACAGTTTCAAACAGTTTAAACAAGCGCTGATTGAGGCCCCTGTGCTAACTATGCCATCTGATCATGGGAAGTTTGTAATTTACATGGATGCGTCCAAGTTGGGATTAGGCGCCGTTTTGATGCAGGATCGTCGAGTGATTTATTACGCTTCGAGGCAACTGAAGAATCACGAGAAAAACTATCCCACGCATGACTTGGAGTTGGCAGCAGTAGTGTTCGCCCTTAAGACGTGGAGGCATTACTTGTATGGGGAGAAATGTGAGATATTCACAGATCACAAAAGTCTGAAATACTTTTTCACTCAGAAGGAATTAAATATGAGGCAGAGGAGATGGTTTGAATTGGTTAAGGATTACGATTGCACAATCAGTTATCACCCAGGGAAAGCCAATGTAGTCGATGATGCCTTGAGTCGGAAATCTGTTGGTTTAGCTCAATTTTCTATCCAGAGATCATTGGCGCATGATATTGAGAAGTCTGGAATCGAAGTGGTGCCCAGCGGTAGCGTGATAGTGTTGGCAGAACTCTCCATAAGGTCAAATCTATTAGACCAGATTCGTGAGGGACAATTAGCTGATGAGCAACTCCAGAAGTGGGTGAAACAAGACAAAGAGAGAGGCGACAACCTCTATTTCTCAGAAGAAGGAATCACCGGATTTCAGAGAAGAATCTGGGTGCCCAAGGTCGACACTTGAGAACAGATCTTATGAAGGAGGCTCACTCAACCCCTTACTCTGTTCACCCGGGAGGCACTAAAATGTATAAAGATCTTCAGAAGCTTTACTTGTGGCTGGGAATGAAAAGAGACATCGCCAGATTTGTTTCTGAATGTTTAACATGCCAATTGGTCAAAGCTGAGCACCAGAGGCCAGCAGGAATGTTGAAACCATTACCCATTCCAGAGTGGAAGTGGGACTGTATAGCCATGGATTTCGTGGTTGGATTGCCCAGAACTTCCCAAGGGTATAATTCTATTTGGGTTGTAGTGGATAGACTTAAAAAATTTGCTCACTTTTTGTCGGTAAAGACAACTTACGATGTGGGTAGATATGCAGAATTGTATATAAAAGATATTGTCAGACTTCATGGAATTCCAGTGTCAATCGTATCTGATAGGGACTCCAAGTTCACGTCCGCATTTTGGAAGAGTCTGCATCGAGCTTTAGGAACAAAGCTGACATTTAGTATAGCCTTTCATCCCCAAACCGATGGACAATCAGAAAGAGTGATCCAGATTTTAGAGGATTTACTCAGAGCGTGTATTATAGATTTCTCAAAAGGATGGGATCTGAAATTACCATTGGTCGAATATAATAATAGCTTCCAAGCTTCTATCCAGATGGCCCCTTATGAAGCTCTTTACGGACGAAAATGTAGAACGCACCTACATTGGGATGAGATAGGAGAGCGAAATGGTTTAGGACCAGATCTGGTAGAACAGACAGTGAATGCTGTTAGGAAGATCAAGGAAAGGATGAAAGCCGCTCAAAGCAGGCAAAAGAGTTATGCGGACAATAGATGGAGGGAACTGAATTTTGACGTTGGTAATCACGTCTTTTTGAAAGTGGCTCCAATGAAAGGAGTAATGCGATTTGGAAAGAAGGGAAAATTGAGCCCCAGATATATTGGTCCCTATGAGATCTTGGACAAGGTAGGAACGTTGGCATATCGATTAGCTTTTCCGCCATAATTGTCTTCAGTGCATAACGTATTCCACGTATCAGCTTTGAGGAAATACGTTCCCCACCCATCGCACATATTGAACGCGGAACCAATTCACTTAGCACCAGATTTGAGCTACGAAGAAAGACCTGAGAAAATCCTTCTTAGGGAGATTAGGAAGCTGAGGAACCGTAGCATACCTATGGTAAAAGTTCAGTCATCGAATCAGACGGAACGAGAAGCTACGTGGGAAACGGAAGCTGATATGCATAGTCTTTACCCAGATTTGTTCGGTAAGTAAATTTCGAGGATGAAATTTTTATAAGGTGGGTAGAGTTGTAGAGCACCAAAATCCATAGGACC
The DNA here is from genome assembly GCA_001598015.1 of Dorcoceras hygrometricum. Classification (NCBI taxonomy): domain Eukaryota; kingdom Viridiplantae; phylum Streptophyta; class Magnoliopsida; order Lamiales; family Gesneriaceae; genus Dorcoceras; species Dorcoceras hygrometricum. Next base: position 58,731 of record KV000423.1, on the reverse strand, counting down.
ACAATTTCTAGTCCTTTTAATTTAAGGACCTTTTCGAAATCCAGATTTCAGCATTGTCTATCTATTCGAAAGTTGATTTCTATTTTTCAGATTTCACGAGGTGCATGAGGTCTATTGGATTTATCCTCGAGCGCAGGATGAGCATTAATTAGATTTCACAAAAATAAAATGGTTTTGCATGGGAGAATGACTCTTTTTCAGATTTGTGCAGCGCTTTTACAAATTAAAATAGTGACAGGGACTTTTAATAAAAATTTTAGAGAAGTAGGTGTGGTTCACCATGCCTACTCAAGTATTTCTCCCTGTTCAAAATCATACTCCCATACTTGTGTACTTGTGCACTATAAAAACCAATGATTTGCGAGAGAAGTTTCATTTTTCACTTAATAACCTGTTGAAGCTCATCTTGGTGTTCAAGGAGACTCTCTGTGTGACCTGTTGGGTAGCCGCGGCGGATCCGGATCGCGCCTCCCGGCGAGGCAGCGGAAGAACAAAACAATGGCCGGGAGACGATCAATACAATAAAAAAAACACAAATCTATGACATTCATAGGGCGTTTAATGGAATACCTTGCTGGCAACTCGTTCCTGGCTCCGACCAGTTTCTCGAGGAAACCGGCACTTCACGGTAGATTGTGGTAGACTACGTCAATCAGGTCCACGACCGGAGACGAGACTCCTTCGTCAGCCTGCACTAGAAGGCCTGACGAGATCGGCGCGGACGGATTCTCCTCGTCAAGATTGGCCGAAACAATTTCCGGCGAGAGAAGCGGCGGCGGCGGCGGCGACGAGCGGCGGCGGCCGCGGCGGCGGCTTTGTGAGAGGAGGGAAGGGGGCGGCCACTTCTAGGTTTAGGGTTAAGTGTAGAGTATTAAGTCAAGTGTTATGAAGTCTAGGCTTAAGTCTATATTAAATAGACTTAATGATGGGTTTGGATCCGGCCCAACGGGCCCGGGTCCAACGGATGAACATTCCGTTCATCCCCATCACCGAGACTTCATCGTAACTCCGATCGCCGATCAGATCGGACCGATCGACTCAGTTTCCAAAACTGAATAGCTTAAGTCTATATTAAATAGACTTAATGATGGGTTTGGATCCGGCCCAACGGGCCCGGGTCCAACGGATGAACATTCCGTTCATCCCCATCACCGAGAATTCATCGTAACTCCGATCGCCGATCATATCGGACCGATCGACTC
>KV000423.1:38213-53606 GCA_001598015.1 Dorcoceras hygrometricum | reverse complement strand
GCGACCATGGACCCGAATAATATCATCCATCCATGACCCCCAAAAGGTAGTTTCCGATTGCAACCGGTGCAACCTCCATGTATTCACCTCACGTCCAGTAAGGGCCCAATAATATGACGTCGTTTACTATCACGTGTCAAGATTACCCATCAATGTTGAGTCGTGAAGGACGGTCCCCTTAACGTCCCCAATACTATGAGCCAACATTAAAGGGAGTTCCAACCGACTCACAGCAGTTGTCAATGGCGTGGACAGCTTTTCGGCATACATGACCCCCTCAATAATATGAGCCGGGCTATGTATACGGGTAGCATCGACGTACACCCATTGTTGAATGAAGGTAGGGAAATTTAAACAATTTTAAATACCCTTTAGTTTATCGAATAAACATTTTATCTTGATATAAGTTTAAAATCATATTTAAAACGAGGGATTTTTATTTTTGAAAAACTTTGGTCTCATGCATTTATTTTAAATCAAATTTAAAACATGCAATATGCGGATTAAATTAAATATATATCAACATATATAAAAAATATTGGGATGATCGATCGCGAGAGCTATGCGGTCCGTGGTTGCCAGCCACGGACCTTGGTCCAATCCTAGGGGTAATGCAATATGCAATGCAATCCTATTACAAAGCTTTCCGGTTTTACAGATCTTCGGTCTTCAATATCTTGATCGTCATCTCCACCATCTTCGGATGTCCTCCCACTAAATCTAGTAACTTCACATTTAAATTTACCATGACATATAAGGGATACATTTGTCAAGAGGTGGGAACGGGCCACAAACAGGCCCACTTTAAATGATAATCAAAATATATACAAACCCAATCACAAAAACCTATTGCATACACCTAACACATTGGGCACGGCTCTCGATCATCCCAATCATGCAGATAATCTAATTAACATGCATAAATTAAGTAATCCTATTATTTATCCACAAAATCATATTTTAATTCCGAAATCGCATTTTATAAATAAAATCGTATTTTGTCCATAAAATCAAATTTTAATCAACAAAAACCATATTTAATTTATAAAATCACATTTCAAAATTAAAATCGTATTTTGAAATTTTAATTGTATCAAATTGGGCTTAAAACAATTCCAGGCCCAAAAATCTCAAAATTCCGAAATCGACCAAAGCGGGCCCGATATCATATACCGTCCCGAAAACTTCACGGGCTGCCCGGGACAGGCCCGAACAAACCCTAGAGGAATTCAGCCGTCACGACATCGCCGGAGCGGCGGCCGGCCGGCCAGTAGCGGCGCACTTCATGCGCCATCGTCGCCAACCAGCGCCCAGCAAGCTTCGCCCGAGCAGCCCTCCACGCGCGACCAGCGCCCGATCTCCTCGCGTGAAGTGGCGCCAAGCATCGCCCAACTTCGTGCAACCAAGCGCGGCCAGCGCGCTGGTTCTCGCGTGCGGCGGACGAGGCGAGTGACAAGCGCGCGGCAGAGCGGTCGATCTCCAAGCACGACGGGCGAGCTTCGTGCATCCATGCGAAAACGTCGACCAGCCTTGACACAAAACTGCGCAACACTTGCGCAAAAGAGTGGCGTCGTTGGCCGGCCGTTGCGCGACAAGCGCGCGGCCGTTTGAGCACGGGCGTGCGAGGAGGGGCGCCGCCATGCGCGACGGCGCCGTGGCCTTTTCTTGAAATTTTATTTCTTTCGATCTGCAATTCGAGACATTAGATACAATAAGGCAGTACTGTATTGATCAGATCCGAAAACATTGGCTCTGATACCACTGTTGGGTAGCCGCGGCGGATCCGGATCGCGCCTCCCGGCGAGGCAGCGCAAGAACAAAACAATGGCCGGGAGACGATCAATACAATAAAAACAAACACAAATCTATGACATTCATACGGCGTTTAATGGAATACCTTGCTGGCAACTCGTGCCTGGCTCCGAACAGTTTTTCGAGGAAACCGGCACTTCACGGTAGATTGCGATAGACTACGTCAATCAGGTCCACGACCGGAGATGAGACTCCTTCGTCAGCCTGCACTAGAAGGCCTGACGAGATCGGCGCGGACGGATTCTCCTCGTCAAGATTGGCCGGAACAATTTCCGGCGAGAGAAGCGGCGGCGGCGGCGGCGGCTTTGTGAGAGGAGGGAAGGGGGCGGCCACTTCTAGGTTTAGGCTTAAGTGTAGAGTATTAATTCAAGTGTTATGAAGTCTAGGCTTAAGTCTAAATTAAATAGACTTAATGATGGGTTTGGATCCGGCCCAACGGGCCCGGGTCCAACGGATGAACATTCCATTCATCCCCATCACCGAGACTTCATCGTAACTTCGATCGCCGATCAGATCGGACCGATCGACTCAGTTTCAAAAACTGAATACTATGATCTGAAAAACCATTTTTCAGAACCCCAGCGCAAAATGACCGTTTTGCCCCTCAACGTCGGGAAATCTCGATTTGACCTCCGTTGACTTTTAGGAAGTCGCACTCCCGAAAATCCTCTTCTCATGCTCAACACATTGAGCTGGGTATCCGTGCGGGAATCTTGAATCCAGTACTTGTGTGACCCTCAATGGTTCAGGGATACAGCTAGCCATGGGCCCACAACCATTCCGGCTCCGGAATCACAATTCCGGACTTGTCCAACGGATCATGGTAAGAGCGTCTAGCAACATCGCCCCATGATCCCCTAGGTATCTCTGATAGTGCCTGCAAGAACCAGTTGGTCGTGTTTAGCGTACAGTACGATCCTTTCAATCCATATATCCCGATCAGATCAACGACCATTGGTGAATCGAGAGTCGCTATAGATCCGATAGCTATGCGTACATCTTGGAGATCGAATAGTGACATCACGAGTGTAACTAGGTAAACACATTTACCTAAAACACTTCTAGTACTCTGGCCAGATATTTATACACTATTATCCCCTCAGATAGCATAGGATATCCATGCATGTCTACGAGCGGTGAATCCTCGACAACGATGCATCGACTCCTACATGCATCGGGGTCTCACCCAATCCCGCCGCCTGATGACCCCAAGTGAGTCGGCAAACGGGTCAAAGTGAGACTCCTATCATGTAGAGTCTCAATGACGTTTCGAGTCGTGAGGACTAATCAGTACAACCAAGACCTCGGACTTATCCACTCGACAAATGGTAACCACTTGGAAAGTCCGAACGAGGGTAGTTCGATAGATCACCAGGTCACTATCTATCTGCATGCTCAGAACATCACAATGTTCCCTACCAATGAAACACGGTACTTCGCATCGCAGATACTAGTCTCGAACTCGGGCGGCCTTATCCTCATTTTGACGGCCCAATCGACTAGGAACATGTTCAGAATACACAGTAACTATTAGATGTGTTTCATGATAGCCGTCATACCCACTATCACATCTAACATACACTTAAGTGCATTCTAGGTCTTTACTCAACGCAATTGTTAATCATTATACAACACAATGAAAGTAAAGAACGCCATATAAATAAATGCGAGATTGTCATATACAAGAGTCTATAAACCCATACGCCACAAGTTGGCTAGTTGGGAATCTACTCTAACATGACCTGCTGCAATTCGTGAATTCTCAGTGTTAAGGAAAGTAAAAATCAGATTCTTGCTACGCCATGAAAGCACTCCTTTCGTTTTGCATTTTCATGCCTGATGTTATGTTCATGTTCTGCTAATTTAAAATGCTTGTTGATCTGGTTCACGGTAGTTTTGTATGGAAACTTAAAAATATGTTTCGCGATGTTGGTGGAGATGATGATGTTGATTTTAAAACGCTGAGCATTCCAGCTTTTTGTTCATTGTGAAGTTGTAGAGATGTTCTTTTCCTTCGGTTAGAAAGTAACGTTAGAACTTGACTTCACGAAGCTGGTGAAGCTGGTCGAATCAGATATTTGTTCTGGTTTGATAGGCATAACTAGAAACGTTGCTGGTCGTTCGTAATGTATTAATATCAAGTTCCTTAAGCAAACTACCGTTCAGTCCGCAAGAGATCTGTTGACAGCAACCTACTGTCATTCATCAAGAGATCTGTTAACAGCTTCGTTTGTGCCTTTCCAGAAAATCTGTTGACAGCAACCTACTGTTCATTTCACGAGAGATCTGTTGACATCTTGTTCATTTCAAAGAGTGAAATCTGTGGGCAGTTTTGTTCGCGTCATCTCATCGAGTCTGTTGTCAGAAACCTTTGCACTAGAGAGGTCTGTTTTCCACTAGCAATAACCATTGTACAGTAGAAGTCTGTTTCCTAACCCGCAATGTTATTCCATGTCACCAGACCTCTTCCATAGTTGTTCTCTGCTAGCGATAGTTTTCTACAGTAAACATCTGAACCTTAATAGCGTTAACGACCCTCAAGACACATCTGTTAAGACTTCTGAAATTCATCTCAAAGTCAAACATTGTTTCTTTCAGATTTATGTCTATCCTTTAATTCAGTTGGATGCTCAGTGAAAATATTTGTATGGAAAATCGATTTTATTGGAAGGGTGAGCAATAGACGAGCGGGTCGGTTGCCCCTTCATATTGGGTGAGACTTCACCATATAGTAACTGATATCAGTAGTCATTCGATCGAGTGCAACGGGACTTTCTGAGCCATAAGTCTAAAGAAAATATTGATGGTGGAATCTGAGTTTTTCCACAGAATTGTTTACGATGAGATCTTAGGTTTATTGTCTTCCTCTAAACTGCGATGTCTTATGTGATGTCTTACGCCTGCATATTGTGTTTTGTTACTCTCAGTTTTGCTTGCTGAGCCCCTAGGCTCACTAGCTTTCTTGGTACAGGTGAGTCAGCGCCGGAGCAATTGGGAGGCGGAGTCTGAGTCAGTGACGGCGTGTGAGTGTTTATCGAAAGGCCAGCGATTCCGCGAAGTCGTTGCTATTTTGTTGTTTGGATCTTTGTTAACTTTTTACTGAGATTTGTTGCAACAACAGAGAATTCATGTAGATTTCCGACAGTTGTAATGTTCGCAATTGCATCATGTATTTGGGAACTGTTATAGAAATCTGTTTTGTTAATTGGCGCCAACTATCAGACTTCAATTTTTTTTATCATTCCAAGCCTTCGACTTTCTCTTTTATTTTGTTTTTCTCAAATTCGTGACCCCGTAAGTTCTGCGTGTCACACCTTCGCTATTGTTACTTACCGTCACTCTGCCAATTTTTTGAGCGCATTGGAATTTGAAGTTATTCTCAATAAGCTCACAACTCGAAGAACATTCAAACAAGCCTTCATAGATTTACCTTCGAGTTTATTCTCTGGTTCAATTTTTTGAATCGAGTTTCGTAGTTACCAGAAACCAGAGAATTTACACCTGATGGATCTGTGTAAACAGATCCTGATTAAGTTTTGAATTACACAAAACCTGTTATTGTGTTTCTAACAAGTTCAGCAGCTGGTTTGGTTTATCACTTAAACGGCAGCTGGATTAGCAATGGAGACGTCCAAAGTTGAGTCAGTTGTTCTTAATCAGGCGGAGGCCAAATTAGACCAGCAGATGTGATATTTGCTAAGAGAGCGTGAACCAGCTGGAACAGAAACTATGAAGTCTGCTGGAGATATGTCGAAGAAGAAGATGAACAGTGGAGCGCTAACAAGAGCTGGTATCAGCAATGATGACGACAGCTTATATATTGGAAGAAGCTGCGAGCAGCAACGATGACGTCAGCATTGCTGATTGAAAGAAATCGAGATTCAGCAACCATGACATCAGCATGTCTGCTGGAGGAAGCTACGAACAGCGATGATGACATCAGCAGTGATGTCATCACAATCAGCAGTTGAGCAAAAGGTATCAGCAGTTGTGAAGAGAAGCGCAAGAGATAAAGCGACGTCGTACAGGAAGAACATTCAATCGCAAGCTACAGTGCAACCAGTCGAGCGCACTCAAAGTTAGTGATAGCAAAACGATGTCGTTTGAATAAGTTGATAAGGTATCAGCAGTTGTGAAGAGAAGCGCAAGAGATAAAGCGACGTCGTACAGGAAGAACATTCAATCGCAAGCTACAGTGCAACCAGTCGAGCGCACTCAAAGTTAGTGATAGCAAAACGATGTCGTTTGAATAAGTTGATACGACAGCGTTTTGCCTTCGTGCTAAGATTCAGTTGATGGTTTGCAATGATAAAACCAGCAGGTAGCTACAGTGCATCCAGTCGCAAGCTAAGATGTACCAGTCGCAAGCACTTCAAGATCAACGTATGGAAAACCAGTCGCAGCACAATGAAAAGAAAAACCAGATGCGAAGTTGTTGCAAAGGGAAAAGAAATTATACCAGTCGACTGGATTGCAAAGGAGCGAAAACCAGACGCAAGATAACCAGTCGCAGTATTTGAAGTTTCAATCAGTAGCGAAGCAGTTGACAAATTACTGTGAAGATTTACGAAAGATGGATGTCAACTGCTAAGCTTATTTCAAAATGCTGAAGACGACAAAAAGGCCTGCAAAAGAAAGGACACAAAGGACAATACCTGTAGGTGCTTTACAGAACACATTTGAACGGGAAGATTTTGTGTCCAACGGATTGAACTTGAACAGAGGCTTATATACGAAGACAACGCCATTGAAGAGCGGTGTGGTTGCAGAACATGTTGGTTGCACAGAGCACCAACGAAGGGAATAAAAATAAAAGTGTGAAGCAGTCGAACACCATTAGAGAGGAGCTTGCTACGAGCGTCGACTGCTGAGTACTAATCAGCTTTTGTAGAGCATGTCCCTAGTGTGTGAAAAACAGAGAGTTGAACGTTTCATTGTAACAATCTCACACACAGATTCACTCGCACATTTTGTGAGTTGAGCTAAATTTATTAGCGAGTGAATCAAAACCCAAATGCAAATCAGTTCCCGTACAAGCACGATGACATTAAACTCTGTGTATGTAGTCTTTGAACAGATACGAAAACATGTTCTGAGTGAACAGCCGAGGGCTGGTAGAGTCTCGGAGTTCTCGCAGCTGCTGGTTGCGGGATTGGGTCTGTACACGTTGTATAGATCAAATCTTCTAGTGGAGCCTTCCGAGGTGGAAGAAGGGGAGACGTAGGACATTGAAGTCCGAACTTCCAGAAACAAATCGATTGAGTATTGTATTCTGCTATTCATTCCGCATACGCATTCATATTTATTTAGCACACATACAATTAGCACACTTGCACAGTCGAACAGATTTATGTACAAAATCTGTTTGTGTTGTTTTAAAATATTAGGATTCAGTTCTTGTGTTTTCCGCATGATTTTAATTCATACCAGATCTGTCTCCGGTGTTCTGTATTTGATGTTCAAGAACCCGAGATATTGCACCTCATTCTCTAGATAGCAGCGCGCAAAATTTTTAATGATCCATTTTAGTAACAGCGCCTGCTAAGTACATTTGATCCTTTAAAAACCGGACCAAGAAGTGGTATCAGAGCAGGTTGTTCTTGAACGAGCACTCATTTTAAAACTCTTGTGCTATGTTTTAAATGTTTTAACTGTTTTGAGAAGCTTATTTTATGAAGGCCAGTTGATTTGTTTTAATATAGAACTGGTTTTCTCTTGATGAACTGTCACGGGATGCGCGAGTTCCGTGCGGATGCCAAGATCCTATTTTCGTTGTGCTATAAGATCACCTGGAGCGAGGCTCGGTGACATGCACATGGGACGAAATAGGAGAATGAAAATCTGAGCTTTTATCTGTTTACTGGTTCTTCATATATAAGTAACTCAGTAGCACATTGCTATTTGAAACAATGTTTTAAGTGCTCTGATTTTTTTTAAATGTTCTGTTATGCGGATTTCAGCTGATGCTTCAATCTTTGTTTTTAAAATGTTTTGAGCTTATGTTATAAAAGACAGGGAGATTGGCGTCTTTGTCTTTATTAATTTAAGCTATCTGCATCAGTTTCAATCGTGTTTTTCAAAATCATAACATACCGTTGCATATGGTTCTTCCCAAAATGCTTTTCGTTTTCCAAAATCTAAATATTCCTGCTGTCACGTTGTTTTTGTTGTGACAGTGAAGGGAGAGCTTTGCTTTATATTTCGGGAAAACTAGCTTTCGATCTCTTTTTGATTCCCACAAAAAGGGAGAGAATTGTTAGATCATGCATTGATTATTTAAGGTTTTGTGTAAATCAAAAAGGGAGAGATTGATGGATCTGTGTAAACAGATCCTGATTAAGTTTTGAGTTACACAAAACCTGTTATTGTGTTTCTAACAATTATACTTAGTTGTACAGGTTCTAGATATCGAAGAAAAATGTCGCGAAGCTAAATTTGTCCAGTCGATGGTTCTCAAGATAAATTTCAGCAGCTGGTTTGGTTTATCACTTAAACGGCAGCTGGATTAGCAATGGAGACGTCCAAAGTTGAGTCAGTTGTTCGTAATCAGGCGGAGGCCAAATTAGACCAGCAGATGTGATATTTGCTAAGAGAGCGTGAACCAGCTGGAACAGAAACTATGAAGTCTGCTGGAGATATGTCGAAGAAGAAGATGAACAGTGGAGCGCTAACAAGAGCTGGTATCAGCAATGATGACGACAGCTTATCTATTGGAAGAAGCTGCGAGCAGCAACGATGACATCAGCATTGCTGATTGAAAGAAATCAAGATTCAGCAACCATGACGTCAGCATGTCTGCTGGAGGAAGCTACGAACAGAGATGATGACATCAGCAGTGATGTCATCACAATCGGCAGTTGAGCAAAAGCAATCAGCAATTGTGAAGAGAAGCGCAAGAGATAGAGCGACGTCGTATAGGAAGAAAATTCAGTCGCAAGCTACGGTGCAACCAGTCGAGGGTACTCAAAGTTAGCGATAGCAAAACGATGTCGTTTGAATAAGTTGATACGACAGCGTTTTGCCTTCGCGCTAAGATTCAGTTGATGGTTTGCAATGATAAAACCAGCAGGTAGCTACAGTGCATCCAGTCGCAAGCTAAGATGTACCAGTCGCAAGCACTTCAAGATCAACGTCTGGACAACCAGTCGCAGCACAATGAAAAGAAAAACCAGATGCGAAGTTGTTGCAAAGGGAAAAGAAATTATACCAGTCGACTGGATTACAAAGGAGCGAATACCAGACGCAAGATAACCAGTCGCAGTATTTGGAGTCTCAATCAGTAGCGAAGCAGTTGACAAATTACTATGAAGATTTACGAAAGGTGGATGTCAACTGCTGAGCTTATTTCAAAATGCTGAAGATGACAAAAAGGCCTGCAAAAGAAAGGACACAAAGGACAATCCCTGTCGGTGCTTTACAGAACACATTTGAACGGGAAGATTTTGTGTCCAACGGATTGAACTTGAACAGAGGCTTATATACGAAGACAATGCCATAGAAGAGCGGTGTGGTTGCAGAACATGTTGGTTGCACAGTGCACCAACGAAGGGAAGAAAAATAAAAGTGCGAAGCAGTCGACCACCATTAGAGAGGAGCTTGCTACGAGCGCCGACTGCTGAGTACTAATCAGCTTTTGTAGAGCATGTCCCTAGTGTGTGAAAAACAGAGAGTTGAACGTTTCATTGTAACAATCTCACACACAGATTCACTCTCACATTTTGTGAGTTGAGCTAAATTAATTAGCGAGTGAATCAAAACCCAAATGCAAATCAGTTCCCGTCCAAGCACGATGACGTTAAACTCTGTGTATGTAGTCTTTGAACAGAGACGTTAAACAAGTTCTGAGTGAACAGCTTAGGGCTGGTAGAGTCTAGGAGTTCTCGCAGCTGCTGGTTGCGGGATTGGGTCTTTACACGTTGTATAGATCAAATCTTCTAGTGGAGCCTTCCGAGGTGGAAGAAGGGGAGACGTAGGACATTGAAGTCCGAACTTCCAGAAACAAATCGATTGAGTATTGTATTCTGCTATTCATTCCGCATATGCATTCATATTTATTTAGCACGCATACAATTAGCACACTTGCACAGTCGAACAGATTTATGTACAAAATCTGTTTGTGTTGTTTTAAAATATTAGGATTCAGTTCTGGTGTTTTCCGCATGATTTTAATTCATACCAGATCTGTCTCCGGTGTTCTGTATTTGATGTTCAAGAACCCGAGGTATTGCACCTCATTCTCTAGATAGCAGCGCGCAAAATTTTTAATGATCCATTTTAGTAACAGCGCCTGCTAAGTACATTTGATCCTTTAAAAACCGGACCAAGAAGTGGTATCAGAGCAGGTTGTTCTTGAACGAGCACTCATTTTAAAACTCTTGTGCTATGTTTTAAATGTTTTAACTGTTTTGAGAAGCTTATTTTATGAAGGCCAGTTGATTTGTTTTAATATAGAACTGGTTTTCTCTTGATGAACTGTCACGGGATGCACGAGTTTCGTGCGGATGCCAAGATCCTATTTTCGTTGTGCTATAAGATCACCTGGAGCGAGGCTCGGTGACATGCACATGGGACGAAATAGGAGAATGAAAATCTGAGCTTTTATCTGTTTACTGGTTCTTCATATATAAGTAACTCAGTAGCACATTGCTATTTGAAACAATGTTTTAAGTGAGAGATTGATGGATCTATGTAAACAGATCCTGATTAAGTTTTGAGTTACACAAAACCTGTCATTGTGTTTCTAACAATTCTACTTAGTTGTACAGATTCTAGATATCGAAGAAAAATGTCGCGAAGCTAAATTTGTCCAGTCGATGGTTCTCAAGATAAATTTCAGCAGCTGGTTTGGTTTATCACTTAAACGGCAGCTGGATTAGCAATGGAGACGTCCAAAGTTGAGTCAGTTGTTCGTAATCAGGCGGAGGCCAAATTAGACCAGCAGATGTGATATTTGCTAAGAGAGCGTGAACCAGCTGGAACAGAAACTATGAAGTCTGCTGGAGATATGTCGAAGAAGAAGATGAACAGTGGAGCGCTAACAAGAGCTGGTATCAGCAATGATGACGACAGCTTATCTATTGGAAGAAGCTGCGAGCAGCAACGATGACGTCAGCATTGCTGATTGAAAGAAATCGAGATTCAGCAACCATGACGTCAGCATGTCTGCTGGAGGAAGCTACGAACAGCGATGATGACATCAGCAGTGATGTCATCACAATCAGCAGTTGAGCAAAAGCTATCAGCAGTTGTGAAGAGAAGCGCAAGAGATAAAGCAACGTCGTACAGGAAGAACATTCAGTCGCAAGCTACAGTGCAACCAGTCGAGCGTACTCAAAGTTAGTGATAGAAAAACGATTTCGTTTGAATAAGTTGATACGACAGCGTTTTGCCTTCGCGCTAAGATTCAGTTGATGGTTTGCAATGATAAAACCAGCAGGTAGCTACAGTGCATCCAGTCGCAAGCTAAGATGTACAAGTCGCAAGCACTTCAAGATCAACGTCTGGACAACCAGTCGCAGCACAATGAAAAGAAAAACCAGATGCGAACTTGTTGCAAAGGGAAAAGAAATTATACCAGTCGACTGGATTGCAAAGGAGCGAAAACCAGACGCAAGATAACCAGTCGCATTATTTGGAGTTTCAATCAGTAGCGAAGCAGTTGAAAAATTACTATGAAGATTTACGAAAGCTGGATGTCAACTGCTGAGCTTATTTCAAAATGCTGAAGACGACAAAAAGGCCTGCAAAAGAAAGGACACAAAGGACAATCTCTGTCGGTGCTTTACAGAACACATTTGAACGGGAAGATTTTGAGTCCAATGGATTGAACTTGAACAAGAAAAATAAAAGTGCGAAGCAGTCGACCACCATTAGAGAGGAGCTTGCTACGAGCGTCGACTGCTGAGTAATAATCAGCTTTTGTAGAGCATGTCCCTAGTGTGTGAAAAACATAGAGTTGAACGTTTCATTGTAACAATCTCACACACAGATTCACTCGCACATTTTGTGAGTTGAGCAAAATTGATTAGCGAGTGAATCAAAACCCAAATGCAAATCAGTTCCCGTCCAAGCACGATGACGTTAAAGTCTGTGTATGTAGTCTTTGAACAGAGACGTTAAACAAGTTCTGAGTGAATAGCCGAGGGCTGGTAGAGCCTAGGAGTTCTCGCAGCTGCTGGTTGCGGGATTGGGTCTGTACACGTTGTATAGATCAAATCTTCTAGTGGAGCCTTCTGAGGTGGAAGAAGGGGAGACGTAGGACATTGAAGTCCGAACTTCCAGAAACAAATCGATTGAGTATTGTATTCTGCTATTCATTCCGCATACGCATTCATATTTATTTAGCACGCATACAATTAGCACACTTGCACAGTCGAACAGATTTATGTACAAAATCTGTTTGTGTTGTTTTAAAATATTAGGATTCAGTTCTGGTGTTTTTCGCATGATTTTAATTCATACCAGATCTGTCTCCGGTGTTCTGTATTTGATGTTCAAGAACCCGAGGTATTGCACCTCATTCTCTAGATAGCAGCGCGCAAAATTTTTAATGATCCATTTTAGTAACAGCGCCTGCTAAGTACATTTGATCCTTTAAAAATCGGACCAAGAAGTGGTATCAGAGCAGGTTGTTCTTGAACGAGCACTCATTTTAAAACTCTTGTGCTATGTTTTAAATGTTTTAACTGTTTTGAGAAGCTTATTTTATGAAGGCCAGTTGATTTGTTTTAATATAGAACTGGTTTTCTCTTGATGAACTGTCACGGGATGCGCGAGTTCCGTGCGGATTCCAAGATCCTATTTTCGTTGTGCTATAAGATCACCTGGAGCGAGGCTCGGTGACATGCACATGGGACGAAATAGGAGAATGAAAATCTGAGCTTTTATCTGTTTACTGGTTCTTCATATATAAGTAACTCAGTAGCACATTGCTATTTGAAACAATGTTTTAAGTGCTCTGATTTTTTTTAAATGTTCTGTTATGCGGATTTTAGCTGATGCTTCAATCTTTGTTTTTAAAATGTTTTGAGCTTATGTTATAAAAGACAGGGAGAGTGGCGTCTTTGTCTTTATTAATTTAAGCTCTCTGCATCAGATTCAATCGTGTTTTTCAAAATCATAACATACCGTTGCATATGGTTCTTCCCAAAATGCTTTTCGTTTTCCAAAATCTAAATATTCCTGCTGTCACGTTGTTTTTGTTGTGACAGTGAAGGGAGAGCTTTGATTTAAATTTCGGGAAAACCAGCTTTCGATCTCTTTTTGATTCCCACAAAAAGGGAGAGAATTGTTAGATCATGCATTGATTATTTAAGGTTTTGTGTAAATCAAAAAGTGAGAGATTGATGGATCTATGTAAACAGATCCTTATTAAGTTTTGAGTTACACAAAACCTGTTATTGTGTTTCTAACAATTCTACTTAGTTGTACAAATTCTAGATATCGAAGAAAAATGTCGCGAAGCTAAATTTGTCCAGTCGATGGTTCTCAAGATAAAGTTCAGCAGCTGGTTTGGTTTATCACTTAAACGGCAGCTGGATTAGCAATGGAGACGTCCAAAGTTGAGTCAGTTGATCGTAATCAGGCGGAGGCCAAATTAGACCAGCAGATGTGATATTTTCTAAGAGAGCATGAACCATCTGGAACAGAAACTATGAAGTCTGCTGGAGATATGTCGAAGAAGAAGATGAACAGTGGAGCGCTAACAAGAGCTGGTATCAGTAAAAAAAAAATTTTTTTTGATTTTAAAACTCGAGATCTGATGCAATTATGGCACTACTGTATTGAAGGATCCGAGCCTTAGCTCTGATACCATTGTTGGGAAACGGTGGCGGATCCGGATCCCGTCTCCCGGCGGCGCAGCGGAAGTTTAAAATTAGCACCGGGAAACATTCAATACAATAAAACAATTCAACAAACCATTCATAGGGGGTTCTTTGATTGTTACCTTGTTGGCGTCTAGGCGCCTGGCTCCGACCAGTTTCATGAGGAAACCGGCACTTCACGGTAGGCGGCGGTAGATTACATCTAATCAGGTCCATGATCGGAAGCAAGGTTCCTTCGTCAGCCTGCACTAGAAGGCCTGAGGAGATCAGCACGGATGGAAACTCCTCGAAATGTTGATCGGAACAAGTCCGATCACTTAGCGGCGGCGGCGGCCACCACGACGGCGGCTTTGGGAGAGGAGGGGGGCGGCCAACTATGGAGCTAGGGTTAGGTTATGAGTTTGAGTTTTTTTTTTTTCATAATGAAGCCCTAAGTCTCCTTTAATAAGACTAGTAATGAACTTGGACCGGCCCAACGGGCCCGGGTCCAAATGACGATATCCATCACTGCGACTTCGTTACAACTCCGATCGCCGATCAGATCGGACCGATCGACTCAGTTTCCAAAACTGAATATTTTGATCTGAAAAACCATTTTTCAGAACCCCAGTGCAAAATGAACGTTTTGCCCCTCAACAGCGGGAAATCACGATTTGACCCCTGTTGACTTTTAGGAAGTCGAACTTCCAAAAATCCTCCTCATATGCTCAACACATTGAGCTTAGTTTCCGTGCGGGAATCTTGAATCCAGTACTTGTGTGACCCTCAATGGTTCAGGATACAGCTAGCCGTGGGCCCACAACCATTGTGACTCCGAAATCACAATTTCGGACTTGCCCAACGGATCATGGTAAAGCGCCTAGCAACATCGCGCCATGATCCCCTAGGTATCACTGATAGGGCCTGCAAGAACCAGTTGGTCGTGGTTAGCGTACAGTACGGTCCTTTCAATCCATATATCCCGATCAGAACAACGACCATTGGTAAATCGAGAGTCGCTAAAGATCCGATAGCTATGCATACATCTTAGAGATCGAATAGTGACATCGCGAGTGTAACTAGGTTAACCCATTTACCTAAAACACTTCTAGTACTGTGGCCAGATATTTTTACTATATTATCCCCTCAGATAGCATAGGATATCCACGCATATAAGCGAGCGGTGAATCCTCGACAACGAAGCATCGACTCCTACATGCATCGGGGTCTCACCCAACCCCGCCGCCTAAAGACCCCAAGTGAGTCGGAAAACGGGTCAAAGTGAGACGCCTATCATGTAGAGTCTCAATGACGTTTCGAGTCGTGAGGACTAATCAGTACAACCAAGACCTTGGACTTATCCACTCGACAGATGGTAACCACTTGGAAAGTCCGAACGAGGGTAGTTCGATAGATCACCAGGTCACTATCTATCTGCATGCTCAGAACATCACAATGTTCCCTACCAATGAAACATGGTACTTCGCATCGAAAGGAGTCAAAGGAAGACGCCTATCATGTAGAGTCTCAATGACGTTTCGAGTCGTGAGGACTAATCAGTACAACCAAGACCTTGGACTTATCCACTCGACAGATGGTAACCACTTGGAAAGTCCGAACGAGGGTAGTTCGATAGATCACCAGGTCACTATCTATCTGCATGCTCAGAACATCACAATGTTCCCTACCAATGAAACTTGGTACTTCGCATCGTAGATACTATTCTCTAGCTCGGGCGGCCTTATCCTCATTTTGACGGCCCAATCGACTAGGAACG
>KV000423.1:17879-32392 GCA_001598015.1 Dorcoceras hygrometricum | reverse complement strand
AGCAGTTATACTGAAAAGAAAACAGACATGCATTACTGACTATATAAAAATAAACGCTAATACATAAAACATGGTCATTAAGTTTTATGAATTATCCTCCCACTATTTTAACGATTTCACCACCCTCTAATGAAATCGAGAAAACAGGTTTCTTTAGTGGGTACACGGTGCCCAATCAAGCGATCATGGACCCGAATAATATCAGCCATCCATGACCCCCAAAAGGTAGTTTCCGATTGCAACCGGTGCAACCTCCATGTATTCACCTCACGTCCAGTAAGGGCCCAATAATATGACGCCGTTTACTATCACGTGTCAAGATGACCCATCAATGTTGAGTCGTGAACGGACGGTCCCCTTAAACGTCCCCAATAATATGAGCCAACGTTAAAGGGAGTTCCAACCGACTCACAACAATTGTCAATGGCGTGGATAGCTTTTCGGCATACATGACCCCCTCAATAATATGAGTCGGGCCATGTATACGGGTAGCATCGGCGTACACCCATTGTTGATGGAAGGTAGGGATAATTTAAACAAATTTAAATTCCCTTTAGTTCATCGAATAAACTTTTAATCTTGATATTATCTTTAAATCGTATTTAAAAAGAGGGATTTTATTTTTGAAAAGTTTGGTCTCATGCAATATATTTTAAATCATATTTAAAATATGCGAATTCAACTAACTATATATCACATATATAAACATTGGGATGATCGATCGCGAGAGCTATGCGGTCCGTGGTTGCCAATCACGGACCTGGGTCCAATCCTAGGTGAAATGCAATATGCAATGCAATCCTATTACATTTGCTTCCGGTTTTACAGATCTTCGGTCTTCAATATCTTTGATCGTCATCGGGCCCACCATCTTCAAAAGTCCTCCCACTAAGTCTAGTAATTTACAATAAATTTCCATGACATATAAGGGATACATTTTAAGGGGTGGGAACGGGCCACAAACAGACCCACTTTAAATATGATAATCAATGATATTAAATACAACCGAAATCGCAAAACCTAAAGCATACACCTAACACATTGGGGCATGGCTCTCGATCAGCCCAATCATGCATTCAATCTAATTAATATGCATAAATTAAATAATCAAATTATTTATCGCAAAATCATATTTTAATCATAAAATCGCACTTTATAATAAAATCGCATTTTGTCGATAAAATCAAATTTTAATCAACAAAATCATATTTAATTATAAAATCATATCTTACAATCAAAATCGTATTTTGCAGTTTTAATTGCATCATATTGGGCCAAAAACAATTTTGGGCCCAAAATCTCAAAATTGACCAAAATCGGCCCGATATCGAATATCGGCCCGAAAACTTCATGGGCTGCCCGGTACAGGCCCCAACTAAACCCTAGAAGTAAAATTCAGCCGTCGCAACAATCTGCCGGAGATCGTCGCCGGACGGCAACCAGACGGCGGCGGCCGCCGCCACCACGTAGCGTGCGGCGCTCGGCCGCACGCTTGCTGCAACGTGTGCGGCGCATGGTGCATGATGCGCCGACCAGTGGCGCATCCAGTGGGCGAAATCAACAGCCATCGTGCGCCAACCAGCAATCAACGGCCGGCGGCATATCGCGCAACAATTGCGCGAAGCGGCGCCCAGCTCTCGGCCGCCATGCGCGGCCAGTGCGCAACGAAGTGCGCGCGGCTGCTGGCCACGGTCGGACACCATGCACGGCCAGCGCGCGATGTGCCGCCTCGCGCGGCGGCGGCCGGCCGGTACAAAATAAAAATTTTTGTGTTTTGATTTTAAAACTCGAGATCTGATGCAATATGGCACAATGTATTGAAGGATCCGAGCCTTGGCTCTGATACCACTGTTGGGAAAAGCGGTGGAGGATCCGGATACCGTCTCTCGACGGCGCAGCAGAAGTTTAAAATTAGCGCCGGGAAACGTTCAATACAATAAAACAATTCAACAAACCATTCATAGGGGGTTATTTGATTGTTACCTTGTTGGCGTCTAGGCGCCTGGCTCCGACCAGTTTCATGAGGAAACCGGCACTTCACGGTAGGCGGCGGTAGATTACGTCTAATCAGATCCACGACCGGAAGCTAGGTTCCTTCGTCAGCCTGCACTAGAAGGCCTGACGAGATCATCACGGACGGAAGCTCCTCGAAAAGTTGATCGGAACAAGTCCGATCACTTTGCGGCGGCGGCGGCGGCGGCGGCGGCGATGGTGGTGGCCGGCGGCGGCGGCGGCTTTGGGAGAGGAGGGGGCGGCCAACTTTGGAGCTAGGGTTAGGTTATGAGTTTGAGTTTTTTTTTTTCATAATGAAGCCCTAAGTCTCCTTTAATAAGACTAGTAATAAACTTGGACGGGCCCAACGGGCCCGGGTCCAAATGACGATATCCATCACTGCGACTTCGTTACAACTCCAATCGCCGATCAGATCGGACCGATCGACTCAGTTTCCAAAACTGAATATTATGATCTGAAAAACCATTTTTTCAGAACCCCAGTGCAAAATGACCGTTTTGCCCCTCAACAGCGGGAAATCACGATTTGACCCCTGTTGACTTTTAGGAAGTCGAACTTTCAAAAATCCTCCTCCTATGCTCAACACATTGAGCACAGTTTCCATGCGGGAATCTTGAATCCAGTACTTGTGTGACCATCAATGGTTCAGGGATACAGCTAGCCGTGGGCCCACAACCATTGTGACTCCGAAATCACAATTTCGGACTTGCCCAACGGATCATGGTAAGGCGCCTAGCAACATCTCGCCATGATCCCCTAGGTATCACTGATAGTGCCTGCAAGAACCAGTTGGTCGTGGTTAGCGTACAGTACGGTCCTTTCAATCCATATATCCCGATCAGATCAACGACCATTGGTAAATCGAGAGTCGCTAAAGATCCGATAGCTATGAATACATCTTGGAGATCGAATAGTGATATCGCGAGTGTAACTAGGTAAACCCATTTACCTAAAACAGTTCTAGTACTCTGGCCAGAGATTTATACACTATTATCTCCTCAGATAGCATAGGATATCCACGCATGTAAGCGAGCGGTGAATCCTCGACAACGAAGCATCGACTCCTACATGCATCGGGGTCTCACCCAACCCCGCCGCCTAATGACCCCAAGTGAGTCGGAAAATGGGTCAAAGTGAGACGTCTATCATGTTGAGTCTCAATGACGTTTCGAGTCGTGAGGACTAATCAGTACAACCAAGACCTTGGACTTATCCACTCGACAAATGGTAACCACTTGGAAAGTCCGAACTAGGGTAGTTCGATAGATCACCAGGTCACTCTCTATCTGCATGCTCAGAACATCACAATGTTCCCTACCAATGAAACATGGTACTTCCCTACCAATGAAACATGGATCTCAGCACATCGCTGCCCCACCTCAGGGTCGTTCCGGTGGGTCATCTCGAGGACGTTATTTCCCTGTTCAGCAGTAGAGAATGGGGGAAACGCAGCATAGGTAATTTCAGAAGCCTGGTCCTCGTGTTTTGGACAGTCTTCCCAACCCCATTTCTCAAGGCCTCAGCAGGCTCAAGTTAATGCCATGACAAGTAGTCATGCTTAATGGTTTCATGGTTCCGGTTCCAGAGTGGGTTCCAATCGGTTCCGGATCAAGTGAAACCGGTTTGGTTCCGGTTCCGAGGCCAAAAACTCATAACCGGAACAATCCACTACTGAATTCGGTAGTGGATGAACCGGTTCCCACCGGTTCCAAACCCAATAATTTAAATATTTTTAAATTAATTGGTAAGTAAATCAATTTTTCTTTTAAGTGTTTTCAAGAAAAAATACATAATTTGAAATATAAAAATAATTGAAACATGAAATTCATTAAATATCTAAATTACATCTCGATTTATTAAAATATATTTCGAATATTCTTCATCTTCATCTGAACTTGAGCTTTCAAATTCATCAATTACTCCAGCAGTCCGATTCTTTTTTGCTACAGCAAACCAATCTTGTAAACATGTTAGCATGCTAAGAGTATCTGCCTTTAAATTAGTTCGTTGGTCCCCAATAATTTGGCCACACATTGAAATAGCTGATTCGGAAACAACACTTGAAGCTTGAACAGGTAAGATGTCTCTTCCAATTGTTGCTAAAATAGGATAAAGTTGTGAGTTTACTTTCCACCATTCCAAAACATCAAAGTTTTCCGGAGTTTCAAAATATTGACTCAAGTAGAGAGGCACCCATTTTGCCTTGTTGTGTCAACATTTCCTCCGGCTCCGGCTGTTTGCTCGGTGTACTCTATTCGTTTGTGTACAAATCAAACAATTCTTGGAGAGAATGTATGATTGACTTCTTTTGATTGTCAACATTCTTTCCAAGAAATTTAGCGTAATAATCAAAAAATATATCGAAAGCAACTTGACCTTGAATAGGATCAAGCAATGCCGCCAAGCCATGCACAAGTGGGATAGTCTCTCAATATTTTAAAAATTTATCCTCCATACTTGAAACAAAAAAAATGCAAATGTGGGTTCTCACGAAATTCAATTTTAAAAAAATATTAAAAATCAAAGGTAAAAACATCGGTGCAGTAGGATAGTATATGCTAGAAAACTTTTCGATCGCCTCTTTAAAAATTTCCAATAAAGAAACACAGTGAGTTAAAACATCCCAATCAGATTCAGTCAATAATAAAGCTTCTGCAGCAATATTGTTATAAAATGGAGCGACCAAATCTTTAAAACGTAATAAAGTACTTAGCAAGTGATACAGAGAATTCCATCGAGTTTCAATAGGTTGGGGGAATTTTTTAAATCTAACTCCACTATAAACACACAGTTGTTTCCAGTCACGACCATATCTTCTTTCACGTAAAAGTTTCCCACATACTTTAAATGTTTCTATAACAGTACCCAAAGCATCATCGAATGCACATTTAACACATAAGTTTATCACATGACATGTACATCTCACATGAAGCAATTCACCCTCTAAAATTGGTTTTAATGAATCTTCAAGGTATCTAAGCGCAGAATTATTGGCACTCGCATTATCTAATGTTATAGACATGATTTTATTTTGTATGCCAAAAAATTTAGCAACATTTAAAACATATGAAGCAATAGTGTATCCGGAATGTTACGAATCTAATACATCTAAAGATAAAATTATTTTTTGCATTTTCCAAGTTTCATCAATCCAGTGACATGTAATGACAAGATAATATTGAGCTTGATATTAGTCCAAATATCATTTGTCAAACTAACTCTACAAGAGATACTCGAAAGTTGCGAAAATAATGCCTCTTTGTATTCATGAAACATCTCGAAACAATATTTTTTAAGTGTGTGTCTAGAAATATTTTGAAAACCAGGCTGAATAGTGCTAGTAAATTCAACAAAACCTTCTTGTTCGGCTATTAAAAAAGGTTGTTCACATGTGCTAGCGAATTTAACTATAGCTCTACGTGAAATTTCTTTCGTAATAGTAAAAGTTTTAAGAGTTAAAGAATTAATTTTTTGTTGAGTATGTTCTCTACCAAGTGGTTGTAAAGTATTAGGATCAAGTTTATGTACCTTTACCAAGTATTTTTTCAATGTTCCGGTACCTCCTCCTTGACCACCCGTTTTATAAGAATATTTATTTTTGCAAATTTTACACACAGCTATAGCATCGTTAGTACCTGGTTTTGGTTGAATTTCAAAGTGATCCCAAACTTTGCTTCGTTTCGCTAGTAACGTGCTCATTGACGCCATCGTGTTGCTTGTTCCAATGGACGACGGTGTTGGAACATTCTTATCGTCATCGCCAAAAAGTCCAATAGCCTCTTCCTCTTTGTGAGCGGCTTCAAGTTCATCGAAGTCGAGAATATAGCCAAAATCATCACCAAATTCAGGAATGGTGGGAGGAAGTTCGTGTCGAGCACCACCACGATTCGAAGCTGAAGTCATCACAATTTTTTTGGCTTAAATGTTGAATATAGAGAGAAATTTATAGTTGAAATTGAGATATAGAGAATGAGATTGTGTGAAAAATAGTTTAGAAAGCATCCATATATGTAGCAAATTTTTGGGTAAAAAAAAATTAATAATTGTAATTTGGTAATTGCTAATTGCCAATTGAGGATGCAAATTTTCCATTTTCAAGGCATAGAGCCATTGGTAATAATTGGAGCTCTTTTTAATTTTTATTATTTTATTTAAATATATGCTTATGGTTCCGATTCTTGTTCCGGTTCCCGATCCGAAACTTGGAACCGGTTCGGAATCGGAACCAGAACCGACAGGTTCCTGTTCAACTTTATCGAACCCACCCCAATCCATTAATTAATAGGTTTGGGGTGGTTCCGGTTTCGGTTCCTTAATACCGGTTCCGATGTGACTTTAATGGACCGGTTCCGGACCGATTCAGGGTCGAATCGACCCATTAAACAACCCTAATGACAAGGGAGCAAGCAGAGGGCACGCCTGGAGGAGTGTATCAGGTACCTGTATTTTTTTTATTTTCTAGCACGTGTATTATTTGATATTGGAGCATCACATTCATTTATAGCTGATGCATTTATTGTTGAGCATGGTGTGCGTATCACCTTTTTGCGCGATGTTGTTTCTGTTGCGACTCCTGCAGGTGCGAGCTTGTTCTCCCAAGAGATTGTGTCGAATGGCATACTTAGGTTTGGCGAGAATGTGTTGCTAGCCATCTTGATTCGGCTAGTTATGTGGGATTTCGATTGTATATTGGGAATGGACGTGTTGTCTAATTTTCGGGCCACCGTGGATTGTTTCCATGGCGTTGTTCGTTTTCGGCCCCAATCTGGCGAGAAGTGGAATTTCTACGGTCATGATTCCCAATCAAAGATTCTATTGATCTCTACTATGGAGATGTTTAGCCTATTGTCATTGGACAATGTAGGGTTTATGGTTTATGCTTTAGATTTATCCTCGATGTCGTGTGTAGAGCTTAGTGACATCCCCATCGTTCGTGATTTCTCTTATGTGTTTCCAGAGGATATTCCAGGTTTTCCTCCGAGGAGAGAGATCGATTTCAGCATTGAGTTGGTGCCTGGTACAGCTCGTATTTCACGAACCCCGTATCGCCTAGCACCAGCTGAGTTGAGAGAGCTGAAGGTACAGCTTTGTGATCTACTGGATAATGGTTTTATTTGGCCAAGCATGTCACCGTGGGGAGCTCCTATTTTGTTTGTGAAGAAGAAAGAAGGTTCGATGAGGATGTGCATCGACTTTTGGCAACTGAATAAAGATACTGTGAAGAATAAGTACGCTTTACCTAGGATCGACGATTTGATTGATCAGATTCATGGTTCAGCCGTGTATTCTAAGATCGATCTACGTTCAGGGTATCATCAGTTGCAAATTCTAGAGGAGGGTATTGCAAAAACTACGTTTAGAACGAGGTACGGGCATTACGGGTTCTTGGTTATGCCTTTTGGTTTGACTAATGCCCCTGCAGTTTTCATGGACTTAATTAACCGAGTCTTTAGAGAGTTTATCGATCAGTTCATGATTGTTTTTATCGATGACATTTTGGTTCACTCGAAGACTCTCATGCAGCATAAAGAGCACTTGAGGCTGGTCCTCCAAACACTTCGAGACTCACAGCTGTATGCTAAGTTCTCTAAATGTGAGTTTTGGTTGGATAAAGTGGTGTTTTTGGGTCATATCATTTCAGCTGAAGGGTTATATGTTGATCCCAGTAAGGTAGAGGCTGTAGTGAATTGGGAACATACCAAGAACGTATCGGAGATTCGTAGCTTTTTGGGATTGGCTAGCTATTATCGACGCTTCAGTTGAGGGATTCCTAGATAGCTAAGCTATGACACAGTTGACCCAGAAGATAAGAGATTGGTTGGACGGAAGAATGCGAGAACAGTTTCCAAATACTCAAAGAAAAGCTAACTACAGCGCCAGTGTTTGCTTTGCCTTCAGGTTCAGGAGGTTTTGTGGTATGTTCTGATGCTTCTCTTAGTGGATTGGGTTTCGTTTTGATGCAGCATGATCGAGTCATTGCATATGCTTCCCGTCAGTTAAAATCTCATGAGACTCGATACTCGGTTCACGATTTGGAGTTAACGGCAGTTGTCTTTGATTTGAAGATTTGCCGCTACTATCTCTATGACGAACAGTTTGTGATGTATACTGACCATAAGAGTCTTCAGTATCTCTTCTCCCAGTCGACTTAAATATAAGTCAGCATAGATGGATGGAGCTGCTTAAAGATTTTGATTGCGAGATTCAGTATCAGCCTGGAAAAGTGAATGTAGTTTCCGATGCGCTTAGCAGGAAAGCTCAAGTGTCGATGCTTGAATCGCTAAATATTTCTAAGGTCCATGAGCATCTGAGCACTGCTGGTTGGCATTTCTACCCAGGTGATGATTATGTTGTGGTGTCATCTTTTCAAGTCGAGCCACAGATTGTTTCGGACATCAGATCAGCTCAAAGAACTGATCCCTATATCCATGAGTTGAAGTTGAAAACTCAAGCTGGAAAGTTAGAGGATTACTCTGTCACATCTGATGGTTGTTTGAGGTTTCGGGGCAGGTTAGTAGTGCCTAACTTGATTGATTTGGGGGAAATTATCCTAAGAGAAGCTCACTGCAGTAGACATAGTGTCTATCCTGGTGCAAGGAAGATGTACCATTCTTTGAAGCCGCACTAACTGTGGACAGGTTTGAGGAACGATGTTGCTGACTTCGTTGCTCGTTGTCTGAATTGTCAGCAAGCTAAGGCAGAGAGGATGAGATCTGGTGGACTATTGCAGAGTTTAGAGGTGCCCCAATGGAATTGGGAGCATGTAACTATGGATTTTGTGACCCATTTGCCTCGTTCCAGCCAAGGATGTGATGCTATTTGGGTAGTGATTGATAGACTTTCGAAGTCAGCTCACTTTATTCCCTAAAATATGACGAATTCTTTGAAGAAAATGGCAAAACTGTACATCAATTTCGTAGTTCGATTGCATGGAGTGCCTGTATCCATAGTTTCAGACAGAGATCTGAGGTTCACTTACAGATTTTGGAAGAGTTTACAAGCAGCTTTAGGCACCAGATTGGCTATGAGTACGGCCTATCATCCCCAAACCGATGGCAAATCTGAGAGGACTATACAGACCTTGGAGGATATGTTGCGAGCTGTTGTTATGGATTTAAGTGGTAGCTGGCAAGATTCATTGTCGTTGGTGGAATTTTCGTATAATAACAGCTACCAGGTAACGATTGGAATGGCACCGTTCGAAGCCTTGTACGGTAGAAAGTGCAGGTCGCCAATTTGTTGGGAAGAAGTGGGGGAGAAGCAGCTGTCTTCTCCTGAATTTGTGTAGCATATGAGAGATCATGTTGATCTAATTTGACAGCGTATGAAAGCTGCACAAGATCGCCAAGCTAGTTATGCAAATCGGAGGCGTAGGCCTTTAGAATTCCAAGTTGGTGATCGAGTGTTCTTGAAAGTTTCTCCTTTCAGAAGTGTTATGAGATTTGGACTCAAGGAAAAGTTAGCTCCGCATTATGTTGGACCTTATGAAATTGTGGAAAGGATCGGTCCCTTGGTTTATCGTTTGTTGTTACCACCCGAGCTGTCCTCCTTACACGATGTGTTTCACGTGTCTATGTTGAGGAAGTATGATCCGGATCCTTCACATGTGCTACGAACTGATGAGGTGGATCTAGATCAAACACTGAGTTATGTTGAATATCCCTTGCAGATTTTGGGCAGGAAGGAGAAACAGCTCAGGAACAATACCATTCCCTTAGTGATGGTCCAGTGGAGCAAGCATGGCAGGGAAGAAGCTACGTGGGAGTTAGAGGATAATATGCAACGTGTGTGGCCTCATTCGTTTCAGTTTTCATCTTCCTAGCTTTCATAGATAGACTACTGGATGTTGTTTTCCCAGTTACCTTAAGGTCTGGTAAGTAGTTGTTCTATGTGGTTTAGAACTGTTGTGCATAGTATGTTTGTGTATTCTCAGTTTAGTGTCGTGGTGACTTTTTGTGATGCTGAGATTTTGGTTAAGTTCTCGAGTTTGGTGGTTGATTTTGAGGACGAAATCTTGTTTTTAGTGGTGGAGGAATGTGAGATCCAAATTGGATCAATTAATTTAATAAATCGGATTTAGCATAGATCGGATCAGGCGTGAGCTGATCTGAGGCGGGCCAGCTTTGAATTGGTATGATTAGTGAACGTAAGTTGGTCTGTGCGTGGACCAGATTTGGGTTAGTTTTCGTAAAATGGTCAGATCTGGTTAGTAGGGTGCTTAAGAATTGTTGTCGCAAGCCATTTTGGGTACGCTAAGTTGGTATTCAAAGCAAGTAACGGAGCGACGTCGTTCTGGGAGAAACCAGATTTGAAGGGGTGAAATCTGGTAGTACTGTGTGGACCGGCCTGGTTCGTGGTTTTAGTGTAAATCGGTACGGCCCATAGGTACCGGCTGAGGTAAGATCTAAATGTGTGAGATCTGGTCATCCGGATCTGGATTGCAATGCAACGCCGTTTAGTGATAGCGAAGAGCTGTTGCTACTGCTTACGTTTGGATCTGTTACTGCTGGGTATCTTGTGTACTGTTTTGAGATACCAGATCTGGTGCATGTTGTGCTAGAGTGCAGCTGGATGATGTAGAGCAGCTGGGAGAGAGAGAGACTAGTGAGTTGGTCAGATCTGAGTTGGACTCCTATGCGACGTCGTTGGTGGTAGCCAATCTGAGATAGCGTAGAGGAGTCAAATCTGGTATAGTGCTTAGATCTGAGCTGATACCACCTGGGAGCCCTGAGTTGTCGGTGGTTACTGTTCACCAGATCTGGGATATTTAAGTCATATATATGGAGGACGTTGACAGTGCGATCGTCATTCTTCTCCAACACTTAGAAAATATCTCTCCCCGTAAACATACCCTCTACTATAGCGAAACCCTTACTGTTCATTGAACCTTATCTCCTCCCTTTCCAGGTGATAGACGGTGTAGCTTGGAGCAAGATTGGTAGCGTTGAGTTCCTGTTGTCAAGACGTTTCTTCCAGTAATGCTTTTGAAGGCTTTGAGCAGCTAGAAGAGGAACGCGAAGAAGCTACAGTGTGTCGTTTGTTTTTATTCTGGCCGATTGGTTCTTGTTTTCAGCTAGTGCTTGTTAGAACATGCATCGTTGATTTAAGGTTTTGTGTAAATCAAAAAGGGAGAGATTGTTGGATCTGTTTTGACAGATCCTGATTAAGTTTTGAATTACACAAAACCTATTATTGTGTTTCTAACAATTCCACTCAAGTGTACAGATTCTAGGAACGAAGAAGATGATGAACAGTAACAGAATCTGTCCAGCAGTTAGTTCACAATATAAACAATCAGCAGATGGTTTGGTGTTCATAGAATCAGCAGCTGGATTAAGTTTGGAGACGTCCAAAGTTGAATCAGCTGTTCGTAATCAGGCGGAGGCTAAGTTATACCAGCTGGAGCATAGTCGTAGTGATGAACCAGCTGGAACGATGACAACCAGCTGCAAGCGCTAAAGAGCAAAGTGAACCAGCTGGTACATGTATTGAGAAGTCTGCTGGAGAGATTAGATAGAAGAAGAAGATGCACAAGTTACTGTTGACGAATCTGTTAGCAGTAGCGATTATAAGTACTGTTGATGAATCTATTAACAGTCGCTATTCAAGAAGCAAGAAGCAAAGAAGAATCGCAAGACTGGAGCTGGAACGATGAAGAAATCAGCTGGAGCGTAAAGCGTAGATGACATCAGCAGTGACGTCATCATTCAGCAGGAAGCTACAGTGATCAGCAGGAAGATTCATCAGATGAGAAGAGATGCGCAAGAAATAGAATCAGCAGAGAGCTTCAACCAGCAGTTGGTATTTGGAGTTGGCGATTGCAAAACGATGTCGCGTTAATAAGTTGGAACTACAGCGTTTTGCATTCGCAATAAGAATCAGCAGATGATTTAGCGTTGATGACGTCATCGGTGACGTCATCATATTCAGCAGATGGTTTGAGAGACCAGTCGCAGGAATCAGCAGGTAGCTTGTTCATTCAGACGCAAGAGAGAAGCGACGTCGTAGAGGAGGCAATCCAGTCGCAAGCTACAGTGCAACCAGCAGATGATATTTGGAGATAGCGATAGAAAAACGATGTCGTTTACATAAGTTGATACGACAGCGTTTTGCTCTCGTGCTAAAGATTCAGCAGGAAGACTTTGCGTTGATAACCAGTCGCAAGATACCAGCTGGAAGCATATGTTTAATACCAGCTGGACAACCAGACGCAAGCAACAGCAGCATCCAGTCGAGAGCTTATTTGAATCAGCTGTTGCTATATATCCAGTCGCGAGCTACAGTGAATCCATTCGCGAGCTTCAGTGTTATTGCTATCCAGTCGACATGGATTTCCAGATGCAAGAAAAGAAGAAGTAGCGAAGCATGGCAAACAGACGCAAGATCCAGTCGTAGTGATGAACCAGCAGCGAAGCAGTTGACAATTTACAAGAGCTGGATGTCAACTGCTGAGCTCAATTCAAATGGCGAAAGCGACAAGACGCAATCAACGCTCAAGATGGAAAGAATCAATGGCTAAGATTAAGTCGTGAAAATTGCCTCAATTCAAGGGAACAAGTTTTGTACTATTCTGAGAAACAGTACAATATACAGAGGATGTTTGCACGCATATGGAAAGAAGACAAAATAGACATATGAAGCGCTGAACAGATTTGGAAGCTATCTAACGGCCATATTTCAAACAGAGGCTATATATTCGAGAAGCGCAATTGAAGAAGTGTTCGGTTGAGAGAGACGTTGGTCACTGTGAAGCTATCGCAGAGAATAAGTCAAAAACTCATGTGTATATAGTCAGTCACACAGTTGCGGCTGTCGTGCATTTGAGGAGTCTAGGAGTTCTCATAGCTGCTGGTTGTGGGATTGGGTCTGTACACGAAGTTGTAAGATCAAATCTTCTAGTGGAGCCTTCCGAGGTGGAAGAAGGGGATATGTAGGACATTGAGGTCCGAACTTCCAGAAACAAATATGTTGTGTACTGTATCGTGTTCCTTATTCATTCAGCAAGCATTTACTTTATCATTGCACGTTTACAGTTCAGCACACATCGCATAACAGAACGCATTTAATTCAGCACTTAGCATTCTAGCATCGCATTGCATACAGCAGCACACAAGCACACAAGTCTCGAACAGATTTATGTTGTACATAAATCTGTTTGAGTTGTTTTAAAATATTAGGATTCAGTTCTGGTACTTTCCGCATGATTTTTTAAATCATACCAGATCTGTATCCGGTGCTCTTTGTGATTTTAGATGTTCAAGAACATCGAGCTATTGCAGCTCCAAGAAGCGCTGAAAATTTTATTTGCTCATTTTAAACAGCGGCTGCTAGTTTCCTTTTCAAACAGGGACCAACAAGTGGTATCAGAGCAGGTTGTTCTTGAACGAGCACTGATTTTAAAACACATGTGCTATGATTTTAATGTTTTAAATGTTTTGAGAAACTTATTTTATGAAGGCCAGATCTGTTTTTATGTAGAATCGGTTTTTCGCTTGATGAACTGTCGGGATGCGCGAGTCTCGGGTAGATGCCAAGCTTCTATTTTCGTTGTGCTGTAAGATCACTTGGAGCGAGGCTCAATGACAAGCACATGGGGCGAGATAGAAGAAGGAAAAATCTGAGTTGTTCTCTGTACTGGTTCTTCATATATTTGAGTAACTCAGTAGCACGTGTTATTTGAAATATTTCGATGCTCTGATTTGTTTTAAATTGCTCTGTTTTGCGGATTCCAGCTGATGCAAAATTTTGATTTTAAAAATGATTTGAGCTCATGTTATAAAAGACAGGGAGAGTGGCGTCACTGTCTTTGTTAATTTGAGCAAATGCATCAGCTTCGGTTTTTCAAAATCATGTACTGTTGCATATGGTGCTTCCCAAAGCTGAGGTAAAAATCTGAGTTGTTCTCTGTACTGGTTCTTCATATATTTGAGTAACTCAGTAGCACGTGTTATTTGTAAATATTTCGATGCTCTGATTTGTTTTAAATTGCTCTGTTTTGCGGATTCCAGCTGATGCAAAATTTTGATTTTAAAAATGATTTGAGCTCATGTTATAAAAGACAGGGAGAGTGGCGTCACTGTCTTTGTTAATTTGAGCAAATGCATCAGCTTCGGTTTTTCAAAATCATGTACTGTTGCATATGGTGCTTCCCAAAGCTGTTTTGTTCTTCAAAGATAAAACTCCTGCTGTTACGTTGTTTTTGTTGTAACAGTGTAGGGAGAATTTTTGTTTTAAATATCGGGAAGACCAGCAGTTCTATCTCTTTTTGATTCCCACAAAAGGGAGAGAATTGTTAGAACATGCATCGTTGATTTAAGGTTTTGTGTAAATAAAAAAGGGAGAGATTGTTGGATCTGTTTTGACAGATCCTGATTAAGTTTTGAATTACACAAAACCTATTATTGTGTTTCTAACAATTCCACTCAAGTGTACAGATTCTAGGAACGAAGAAGATGATGAACAGTAACAGAATCTGTCCAGCAGTTAGTTCACAATATAAA
>KV000423.1:3360-16203 GCA_001598015.1 Dorcoceras hygrometricum | reverse complement strand
TAGTCAGTCACACAGTTGAGGCTGGTGTGCATTTGTGGAGTCTAGGAGTTCTCACAGCTGCTGGTTGTGGGATTGGGTCTGTACACGAAGTTGTAATCAAATCAAATCTTCTAGTGGAGCCTTCCGAGGTGGAAGAAGGGGAGATGTAGGACATTGAGGTCCGAACTTCCAGAAACAAATATGTACTGTATCGGTACACGAAGTTGTAAGATCAAATCTTCTAGTGGAGCCTTCCGAGGTGGAAGAAGGGGAGATGTAGGACATTGAGGTCCGAACTTCCAGAAACAAATATGCTGTGTACTGTATCGTGTTCCTTATTCATTCAGCAAGCATTTACTTTAGCATTGCACGTTTACAGTTCAGCACACATCGCATAACAGAACGCATTTAATTCAGCACTTAGCATTCTAGCAT
Source organism: Dorcoceras hygrometricum (assembly GCA_001598015.1). Lineage (NCBI taxonomy): Eukaryota > Viridiplantae > Streptophyta > Magnoliopsida > Lamiales > Gesneriaceae > Dorcoceras > Dorcoceras hygrometricum. Next base: position 15,789 of record KV000423.1, on the reverse strand, counting down.
CGCATTGCATACAGCAGCACACAAGCACACAAGTCTCGAACAGATTTATGTTGTACATAAATCTGTTTGAGTTGTTTTAAAATATTAGGATTCAGTTCTGGTACTTTCCGCATGATTTTTTAAATCATACCAGATCTGTCTCCGGTGCTCTTTGTGATTTTAGATGTTCAAGAACATCGAGCTATTGCAGCTCCAAGCAGCGCTGAAAATTTTATTTGCTCATTTTAAACAGCGGCTGCTAGTTTCCTTTTCAAACAGGGACCAACATTGAGTAAGTGCTAGATCCTCCCTTATGCTACGTTTAGAGCTATCTGTTGTGTTCGAATTGTAGGATAGAGCTGGGTTGAGCTGGTGGCTCCCCGTTTGGGTTTCTGTGCTTACTGTCCCTTAACTAGTCGTTGTGTTTGGCTAAACAGGTCTGAGTTATTCGGGAATCTTGTTGTGGTAATTGTAGCACATAAGTTAAGGTACGGATTTGAGCTTGTATTACAGCTTTGGGATAAGCTTGGATATATGTGTATGCTTGCTGGTATGTGTGCAGTGTGTATGCTATCGTATCGTTGTTGCTTACTGCTAGTCTCTGCTGATTATTGTAAATTGTTGCATTGGCATACACGTATTTTCCCTATTGAGCTCATATATTGTTAGTCGTGTATTGTTGTGCTAACAGTGTGTACCAGGATGCTTTGTTGAGGACGAGCGGCAATATCGTGCTCCTCATCTCCCTGCTGATCTAGTTGTTAGCTGCTATGAGATGAGTGGATAGCTACGATGCTCTCATGAGCTTTGGCACCAGTAGGTTGAGTAATCTGGTTTATGCTTCAGGTACAGTGTGTTGAGACGAGTGGATAGCTACCACGCTCTTTCACGCTACGTGGCCACACCATCCCATTCATTTTATCTGTGAACAGCTGTTGAGCTGGTTCTTCGAGCTCCTTTGGCTTCCTGATTCGTTTCTAGCATGTTGCCTTTGCATTCTGTTGTTCTCATGCATAGCACATTCATTTATATCTGTTGCTGTCTATTAGCTGTTTGATATGTTCTCCATACTGGGGTTCGACCCCTGTTCCTCTAGGGCTAGTTATTTGGTTATCTGTGTGTTGTTCAGGGTACCCAGGTTTCTCTGCTGGTCGTGGAGGTGAATCAGCTGGAGGTTCCTCGAGAGGTGGATAGAGTGTCCCAATTAATTATATTTTATATATATTGGAGTTGTCGTCGGGAGATGCCCCGTGCTGTCTTGTATTCAGATTTGAGTCTGTATTGATTTGGGATACTCGAGGCTTGTAATTGTTAGTGCTTGTTGCTGTTGTTGGTTTTTGGTTGTTGTAAAACCAATATTTTGAGTATAAGAGTATTTTGAAATTATGTTTTCTAAGTCGGGCCAAAGCAAAAAATTTTAGCCACTTTTTAATGCTTCCGTTTTTGTAATTGCATGTTAAATCTCTGTTTTGTGCACCGTGACTGACAAATGAGCTTTCGAATATAAGAGTTCAGTTTGAGTTGTTTCCGCATGATTTTATTTCATTACTAAATATGTATCTCGGTGCAATTTAAATTCAAGAACACTGAGCTAATACAGCTGAAGATATAAAGAACCAGACTGTTTGTATTAAACCAGCTCGCAGAGCTGCTGGTGATCCGGACCAGCTCGCAGAGCTGTTGGTCCAGCTTCACGCTGATCTGGTTCGCAGTTGCGTGCTGCTTTTACGATTTAAAATCTTTTACATTGCATGTAATGAAAGGGATAGGTGAATCAGGCCGTGTGAGAGCCAACGTGAGTTGTGTGAGAATTCATGGACACCCCCCTCTAAACGATCCAAACAATTGGTATCAGAGCAGGTTGTTCTTGAATAGTGCATTTTTCTTAGAAAATTTTTAAACAGTTTTAAAATTTGTCTGCTCTGATAGTCTTTCGAAAGCTTGTCTATGCTACAAAATTTTTAAGGCTTTCAAAACTCATTTTATATGGATAGGGGGAGCAATGTCTATTGAATTGAAGAGTAGTTTATCGAAAGGAAAGTGCAGCAATATTTGTTCCGATGAGCTGACAGATTGCGCGAGATCTGTGGACGCCAAGATCCCTAGGTTTGGCGAGGCTATAACTTAGGGAAAAATGGAAGAGATTCTGTAAATAGAATCTTCTATTTCTCCTCTGGTCTAAATAAATGAGAACCTTTGAGTAGCATAGATTCTGTCTTCAAAATCTCATGCACTTGTTTTCACAAAATGTCGTCCCTTGAAAAAGGTTATACTTTCAAAATAAAATAATCCCGTGCCCTGTTTAAGGGGAGTTTGGTTTTAAATATTTAGGGAGAGACACAATTTCGAAACCTTTTTTTATTCCCACAAAAAGGGGGAGAAATATTTTCAAGCATAAACATAAGTGCATATGTTTATCCAGATTTTGTGTAAATCAAAAAGGGGGAGATTGTTGGATCTGTTTCTACAGATCAGAATCTAAGTTTTGATTAAAACAAAATCTATTAATATCTTACTAACTGTTTATATGACTTGCGCAGTGCATTTCATTAAGAAGGAAGGAATATATCCACACTGGAACAGTAAGGGGACGCCTAAGCTGGTTCGGTTGAAGATATCTATGCTGGAACAGTGAGGGGACGTCCGAGCTGGTACAGCTGAAGTCTTCCAGATTGCAGGAAACACCAAGCTGGTCTACCAGCTTGATGCAAGAGCAGCACAGGGACCAAACGCAGTAAAGTGAAGAGCAGAATGGTTCAAGTGCTGATCAAATGCAGCGTACAAGTGTGGTGTTCAAGTGCAGAGCGGAGCTGTTTGGGTGATAGTATAGACGAGCTCGAGGTAAACCCCCACTATTGGAGCAGAGGAAGAATCTGTACGCAAGGGGTACTCGATAAGTCTCCATATATCCAAGCTGGTATGGAAAGATTCGAGCTGGATAAAACACATTACAACAGCTCGACATTGATTCAGAAGAACTCTGAAGCAGACCAGCTTGGAGAACAGCTCAAACATAGAATCTGCCTAGATATGGGGGCAGATTAGAGACCAGCTGGTTAAGGTCAAACCAGCTGGATGAGAAGAACAAGAGCAGCTGAGCTCAAGAGCAGCTGACAAGAGCAAATTAGAAGGTCAGCAAAAATAGTTTGCTCGGAGCAGAGAAACCAGCTGGGAATGGAGTAAAGCTGGGGAACAAGCTCAAAGAAGCAACCAGCTCAGGGATGAAATAGTTGGAGAAAACCAGTTGGAAGGACACCAGCTGATAGAACAGATCAGAAATCCTGCGCCAGATCAAAACTAGTTTGTGTAATCTCTGAATACTAGAAGACAAACTAATTTGTTTGATCGAGACAAACAGAGCTCGAATATAGCAAAAGGCTGCAGAGGCGCCGATGAAAATAGCTCAATTCAAAAGAAAACTGCAACGCATTAAAAGCCAAAGGACACAAGTACAATAATGTCAGAATACTTTTCAAACGGCTACAAGCTTGTGTCCAACGGACAAATATGCTAAGCGGCTTTATATATCAAGAGCAGGAGAAAGAAGCAAAGGTGAGCCAAGAAGAGAGAGTGGGTGTGCATAAGCTAAAACAGAATACAAGTCTACTGCACAACCCTGGGAAGACATCGAGATACCATCTCGGATAGGAGCACTTCCCAGTGTGCCCCTTCATAGGAAGGACAATGATTATGGGTTGACGGACCTTATACCCATTCACATAGTTTGGGATTTATTACCTAGACCCTATATACAGATGAGAGCTTATTCCAGTGATTGAACCAATGAGAGCTTATGCGCCATAACTCAACAGAAAATAAGAACAGAGAACATGGTTGTTTACAACCATAGTATTTGAGAAAATTTATGTTAAAGCTTAATTCCTTTGATATGGTAAATGTTTTAAGTATGTTCAAGCATGTTCAGTTTATGCTTTCTCAGTTATAAATTTACCAGTTTATGAGGTTACAGTTTTTCAGCTCTCAAGTTCTATCAGCTTTCGATAATATCAGTTACAACTTATCAGTTTAAAGTCATTTTCATGTATGTACTGCCTGCCTTCGTTATTTCTAGATTTGCTTGCTGAGCCTCTAGACTCACTAGTTTTCCTAAGGACAGGTGATCTGGTTTAGAGGTTGCTGGTTGGTGCGAGCTGAATAAGGGGTGTTTATCGTGGAACCTGCGATTTTGCGCTAGCCAGAATTCATAGCTTTTGTTCAGTTCAGTTTTGAGTTAATTCAGTTTATACTGAATTTGTATAGATATTTCATATACAGTTTCGCAAATCGAGTAAAATCATTTTGTAAATGTTTGTTTGTATTTCGCACAGTTATAAACTATGAACTTTTTTCCAGTTTGAAATCTAAATTTCTATAATTTAGCAATTAGTCCAGAAGTATTTGATTAATTGTCTTTTGTCCAAGTACAAATTTTGAGTATCTTTCAATTCGAAGTAGACTGGATGGTAATTACAGCCAGCTTTGCAACACACTCTCGGGTAATCACTTCCAGCTCAAACTTCTCGATCTCCATAGATAACAGTCTCTGAACCGATACTGTGCTAATCATATTGACCTTATAATCAAAGCATCAGCTACTACATTAACTTTACCAGGATGATAGATGATGGTACAATTATAGTCATTTACTAGTTCTAACCATATCCATTGTGACGCCCATACCCATGGGAATCAACGGAGTTGAGTTAATTGAATAAACAAAGGAAAAGAAGGGCTGAATGCGAAATGTTGTAAGCTGTATTCCTTACAAAATCGATATACAAATAATTGGCGCCAACAGTAAATAGCAATAATAGATTTTAGTAAACAGACTTCTGATTCAAGCACAAAATGCGATATTACAACTACTGGAACTCTATATGAATTCTCTATTGTTGTAATGGATCTTAATACAGTTTTGACAAAATTATCAAAAACAACAACAGCACGGAAACGCTGGCCTTCGAAACAACAGCACAAAAAACAACAACAGCACGGAAACGACTGCCCCAGATCTGCCTCACCTGCACAATGAAAGCTAATGAGCCTAGGGGCTCAGCAAGCAAAACCAAGAATAACAAGGATCACTTAGTGCAGGCAGACACATACGTAGCTCAAAATAATCATAATTTAAAGGAAGTCAGTAATTCATAAATTCTTTTCGTAAAATCATATTTGGGAAAAACAACCCAGATCTCATCTATATTTTTCTTGTGACTTATGGACTCTCGAGATACTCAAGGATGTTAGCATCACAGGCTGGGCTTTTCTACTCAAAGCATCGGCTACTAAGTTCATCTGCCCAGGCTGATACTGTATCTCGCAATCAAAATCCTTAAGCAACTCCATCCAACGACATTGCCTCATATTCAAATCTGACTGGGTGAAGATATACTTTAGACTCTTGTGGTCGGTGTACACCACAAACTCCTCACCATACAGATAATGTCGCCATATCTTCAAGGAAAACACAATCGCAGCCAACTCTAGATCATGAACGGGGTATCTTGTCTCATGGGGTTTCAACTGTCGAGACGCATACACAATCACGTACCCGTTCTGCATCAAAACACACCCTAAATCACTCAGAGAAGCATCGGAGCACACCACAAAACCTCCAGAACCCGAAGGCAAGGCCAAAACAGGAGCAGTGTCAACTTCTCCTTCAGCATCTGAAAACTCGACTCACACTCATCAGTCCAACAAACTTCCTATCCTTCTGGGTCAACTGAGTCATAGGCCTGGTTATCGAAGAGAACTTCTCAATGAAACGCCTATAATAGCCAGCCAATCCCAAGAAACTACGGATCTCGTAAACATTCCTAGGTCGCTCCCAGTTAAGAACTGCTTCGACCTTACTAGGATCCACAGAAATTCCTTGCGCTGAAATCACATGACCCAAGAAGATAACCCTGTCTAGCCAAAATTCACACTTGCTGAACTTGGCATACAGTTGTGAGTCTCTCAGTCTCTGCAACACTAGCCTCAAGTGCTCTTTATGCTCTCTGAAACTCCTCGAATACACCAAGATGTCATCTATGAAAACAATTACGAATCGATCGATGTACTCGCTAAAGACGCGATTCATAAAATCCATGAACACAGCAGGAGCATTCGTCAATCCAAACGGCATCACAAGAAACTCATAATACCCATATCTCGTTCGAAAAGCTGTCTTCGCTACATCAGCGTCTCTAATCCGCAACTGGTGATAGCCAGAGTGCAAATCAATCTTTGAGTACACGGCCGATCCTTGCAACTGATCGAACAAGTCATCAATCCTCGGCAACGAATACTTGTTCTTCACTGTCGCTTTGTTCAACTGCCGAAAATCAACGCACATCCTCATAGATCCATCTTTCTTCGTCACAAACAGAATCGGAGCTCCCCAAGGTGACATACTTGGTCGAATGAAGCCTTTCTCAAGAAGATCTCTCAACTGATCCTTGAGTTCTTTCAACTCTGCTGGCGCTAATCGATACGGAGCTCTAGAAATCGAGGCTGTACCTGGCACCAGTTCTATACTGAAGTCAATCTCTCTTCTCGGAGGAAATCCAGGAATATCGTCTGGAAACACATATGGAACTCTTGAGCAATCGGAACATCGCTCAACTCCACTATCGACTCATGGGAAACATCTAGGGCATAGATCATAAACCCTGAATTCTCTAGCGACAACAAACATCTCCATGGCAGATACTAAATGAATCTTAGGTCGCGAATCAGCACCATAGAACTCTCATTTCTCTCCAGATCGAGGCCTAAACCTAACCACACCATGGAAACAATCAACTGTCACTCTATTTTCAGTCAACACATCCATACCCAAGATACAATCAAAATCTCTAATTCCCAAAACAATCAGATGGGTCATCAAAACATGCTCATAAAATCTTATCAGGAAATTCAACACCACCTCTCGGGACAACAGACTCACACCAGCAGGGGTGGACACGGAGATAACATCACACAGTGGGGAAGAACTCAACCCACGCTCATACACAAACAACTCAGAAATGAAGGAGTGTGATGCTCCAGTTTCAATCAAAACTCGTGCAGGAAAATCAAAGATAAGGCATGTACCTTGAATCACTCCCGTAGGTATCTCATCAGCCTTCTCTCTCGTCAAGGCATTCGCCTGGGCCTGCTGCGATCCCAAAAACTGAGGTCTCGAGGGTACTCCAAACCTAGAAGGCTCACGAGGTTGGAATCCCGAATGTTGGGACTGAACAAAAGGTTGATGCCACTGAGAAGAACCACCAACGGAACCTTGCTGCGACTGACCCAAAGACTGCCCTCCCATCAAAGGACACGCTCTAGCAAAATGTCCCGGTTGTCCACAAAGATGACAGAGACCTCGAACTCCACGACACTGTGAAGTCTCATGCTTCCCTACGCACTGTCCACAGAACACACCGCCAGAACTACTGCCACCAGAACTCACAGAACCAGAGGAACTCGAATGCGCCTTCTTCTTAAACTGTTTGCCTCACGGCTTGAACCTCTGACGATTCGATTGCTGCGACCCCTGAGGAGACTGAAACGATTGCGACACATCTTGCACCGTTTTAAAATAGCGTCCCACTGATGGCTGAACTGGAGCCTGTGCCTCCAACAAACTCTCCTCAATATCTACAGCCCGATCCACGGCCTCAGCATAAGTCTCAGGTGAACCAGACAAGACCATCCGGAACAAATCAGGCATCAAACCCTTCAGAAACTTATTCATCTTAGTTCTCTCCTGGTTAGCTACATGGGGAACATACATCAAAAGCGAAGAGAACTGTCTGGCATACTCGGCCACCTTCATATTCCCTTGCTTCAGGTTGTCAAACTCTCGCTCACGACTGTTGTAGTAGGACTCTAGGGTATACTCCTGTCGAAACGCTGCACAGAAGCTCTCCCAAGTAATCACAGCCCCACTCTCACGCAAGATACGGGAAGTACCTCTCCACCAGCGCTGCGCGTTATCTCTGTTGGGGATCCGGATCCACCCCCCGGCGATGCAGCGGAAGAACATAGAAAAAGAGTCGGGAGACGATCAATACGAAAAACAACAATTCAATAATCGTCATACATAGGGCGTTCAAAACGGATACCTTGCTGGCACTTGTGCCTGGCTCCAATCGGAATTACAAGAACCCGGCTCTTCTCGGTAGATTGCGGTAGATAATCACCAATCCGGTCCACTACCAGAATCGAGACTCCTTCGTCAGGCTGCACTAGAAGCACTGACGAATTCTGCATGAACGGATTCTCCTCGTCGAGTTGGCCGGAAACGAATTTCCGATGACAACGGGGAGGGGCGGTTATCACACTTAGGGTTAGGGTTGTTTTGTGTCGTGTATGTTGTATGTTAAGTCTTGATTAAGTCTAATTAAATAGACTTAAGTGTTGGACTTGGACCGGCCCAACGGGCCCGGGTCCAACGATGAACATTCAGTTCATCTCCACCACCGAGACTTTATTACAACTCCGATCGCCGATCAGATCGGACCGATCGATTCAGTTTCCAAAACTGAATGATATGATCTGAAAAACCATTTTTCAGAACCCCAGTGCAAAATGACCGTTTTGCCCCTCAACAGCGGGAAACCCCGGTTTGACCCCTGTTGACTTTCAGGAAGTCGCACTTCCCAAAATCCTCTTCTCGTGCTCAACACATTGAGCTGAGTATCCGTGTGGGAATCTCGAATCTAGTACTTGTATGACCCTCAATGGTTCAGGGATACAGCTAGCCGTGGGCCCACAACCATTGTGGGTCCGGAATCACAATTCCGGACCTGCCCAACGGATCATGGTAAAGCGTCTAGCAACATCGCCCCATGATCCCCTAGGTATCACTGATAGTGCCTGCAAGAACCAGTCGGTCATGGTTAGCGTACAGTACGGTCCTTTCAATCCATATATCCCGATCAAATCAACGACCATTGGTAAATCGAGAGTCGCTATAGATCCGATAGCTATGCATACATCTTGGAGATCGAATAGTGACATCACGAGTGTAACTAGGTAAACACATTTACCTAAAACACTTCTAGTACTCTGGCCAGAGATTTATACACTATTATCCCCTCAGATAGCATAGGATATCCACGCATGTCTGCGAGCGGCGAATCCTCGACAACGATGCATCGACTCCTACATGCATCGGGGTCTCACCCAATCCCGACGTCTTATGACCCCAAGTGAGTCGGAAAAAGGGTCAAAGTGAGACGCCTATCATGTAGAGTGTCAATGACGTTTCGAGTCGTGAGGACTAATCAGTACAACCAAGACCTCGGACTTATCCACTCGACAAATGGTAACCACTTGGAAAGTCCGAACGAGGGTAGTTCGATAGATCACCAAGTCAATATCTATCTGCATGCTCAGAACATCACAATGTTCCCTACCAATGAAACATGGTACTTCGCATCGCAGATACTAGTCTCGAACTCGGGCGGTCTTATCCTCATTTTGACGGCCCAATCGACTAGGAACATGTTCAGAATACACAGCGACTATTAGATGTGTTTCATGATAGCCGTCATACCCACTATCACATCTAACATACGCTTAAGTGCATTCTAGGTCTTTACTCAACGCAATTGTAAATCATTACACACATAATGAAAGTAAAGAACGCCATATAAATAAATGCGAATATCATATATAAAGATTGTTTCATACAAGAGTCTATAAACCCACACGCCATGGCTAGTTGGGATTATGTGGTATTTCCTCAGTATGTGTTTGGATCTTTGGTGAGACCTAGGCTCCTTTGCTTGCGCAACGGCACCCGTGTTGTCGCAGTACACCGGGGCTGGACCAACTCCATTAGGAATGACGCCCAACTCTTGGACGAAATTCCTTATCCAAACGGCCTCCTTAGCAGCAGCTGATGCTGCAATGTACTCAGCCTCAGTGGTTGAATCCGCGATGGTGTCTTGCTTGGAACTCTTCCAAGAGACAGCACCACCATTAGCATGAATACAAATACCAGAGGTTGATTTCGAATCATCCACATCACACTGGAAGCTAGAATCAGTGTAGCCTTCCAGTTTCAGTTCACACCCCCATAGACCATGAACATATTCTTAGTCCTTCGCAAGTACTTAAGAATATCCTTCACGGCCTTCCAATGTAATTGGCCGGGGTTGGCCTGGTAGAGGCTCGTGACACTCAGAGCATACGCGACGTCCGGTCTAGTCGAGATCATGCCATACATAATACTACCTATAGCCGAGGCATATGGTACACGTGCCATACTCTCTATCTCTTCATCAGTCTTTGGACACATTGACTTAGATAGAGTGACCCCGTGGCACATAGGTAGGTGTCCTCTCTTGGACTCTTCCATAGAGAACCTCTTAAGTATGGTATCGTTGTAGGTAGCTTGGGTGAGTCCGAGCATCCGTTTAGATCTATCCCGATATATCTGTATTCCAAGAATATAAGATGCTTCACCCATGTCCTTCATCGAAAATCTACTAGACAACCATACTTTCGTTGACTGCAACATTCCTACATCATTCCAAATGAGTAGAATGTCATCAACATAAAGTACTAGGAACGTCACAGCGCTTTTAACTACCATCTTATAGACACATGGCTCCTCGGGATTCTTGATGAAACCAAATTCGTTAATTGTTTCATCGAATCTCAGGTTCCAACTTCGCGATGCTTGTTTGAGACCGTAGATCGATCTCTGAAGCTTGCATACCTTATGCTCGCTTCCGACAGATGTGAAACCCTCAGGCTGCGTCATATAGATCTCTTCCTTAATGTTTCCATTAAGGAACGCAGTTTTCACATCCATTTGCCATATCTCATAGTCATACCATGCGGCTATGGCTAACAGTATTCTAATTGACTTGAACATTGCGACTGGCGAGAAGGTTTCATCATAGTGAACACCTTGCCTTTGAGTGTAACCTTTCTCGACCAGTCGCGCCTTGTAGGTCATTACCTTACCATCAGGCCCAAGTTTCCTCTTGTACACCCATTTGCACCCAATAGGAACGATTCCTTCGGGAGGGTTAACGAGAGTCCAAACTTGGTTAGCATGCATTGAGTCAAACTCAGACTGCATTGCTTCAAGCCACAAATTAGAATCAGCATCGGAAATTGCCTCCTTGAAAGTTCTTGGATCAGATCCAACAACTTGATCACCTTGATCATCTTCAAGGAGAAAACCATATCTCTCTGGAGCTCTAGGAATCCTTTCGGATCTCCTAGGTGCGACCATATCTGGAACTGGCTCAGTAGGTGTGGGAGATTCACTTGGTACTTCAATTGGTTCTCGAACCTCTTCGAGTTCTACTATCATGCCCTTTCTATCAAGTAGAAATTCCCTTTCCATAAAGGTGGCATTCCTAGAGACAAACACTTTTGTCTCGCTGGGATAGTAGAAATATTATCCAATGGAATTCTTTGGATACCCAATGAAGTAGCATAAGATGGATCTCGTATCCATCTTATCTCCCACTGTCTGCTTCACATAAGCAGGACATCCCCAAATCCTCATAAATGAGTACTTGGTCGGTTTGCCCATCCATATCTCATACGGAGTTTTATCCACTGCCTTGGTGTGGACATTGTTTAACAACATTACCGCCGTTTCGAGCGCATAGCCCCAAAACGAGGTCGGAAGCTCAGTTGTGAGGATTGAGAATTTAGATTAGTGATTAATTGGTTTGATTTGGTATTAATCACGAGTATTTTGAGGATTTTGCGAAAGAAATGAAGTACTGCTGAATTATCCGTAGCAGCGCTAGTTTAAGAGTTGAAAATATCGATTTTTGGTGAAGTCAACGCTGGTCAAAGTTACTGTAGCTCCTGCTGGTAGAATTGGAATCAGCAGATATGGTGACATCAGCGTGACGCATGAAGATCTGCTGGCTTAGTGCGAATTGAAGTTGCTGCTGGCAGACATCGCGCGTAGCGTGAGATTGAGCGAGGGAGTGACGCGTGTTAGTCAACATTTTGGAACGTTGACTATTAGTTTCAGCAGATGCGCTTGCGAAAAGAGTTCAGCAGATGGTTTGAGAACTATTCACAAGAGCTGTCGATAGATGTGGTGACGTAGGCGTGACGTATTACTTGCTGCTGGTAGTATTTGCGTTGTATTGATTGCTGCTGATCAGCAGGCGCGCTTTTGCAAGAGGGTTGAGAAGCGGCGTCGTTTGATTAAGTGAAAACGCTGCGTTTTGAGCTTTTCGTTTGAAAGATCAGCTGTTAGCAGATTTGATTACGTATGAAAAATGACGTCGTTTGGTTTAGTTTTCTCGCCGTCGTTTTGAGAGTTTTCTCGCGACCAGCAGATAGTTGTTTTGAGGCGAGAGCTGTTGGCAGCTGGTGTCTGCTACGGCGTCGTTTTGATAAGTTGGAACGGTGTCGTTTTGAAATGTTTTGTGCGATTGCTTTTGTTGGTTGTTGCTGCTGAATTTTACGAAGGGAAAAGAGAGGATT
>KV000358.1:382522-427488 GCA_001598015.1 Dorcoceras hygrometricum | reverse complement strand
GTAAAGACCTAGAATGCACTAAAGCGTATGTTAGATGTGATAGTGGGTATGACGGCTATCATGAAACACATCTAATAGTCGCTGTATATTCTGAACATGTTCCTAGTCGACTGGGCCGTCAAAATGAGGATAAGGCCGCCCGAGTTCGAGACTAATATCTGCGATGCGAAGTACCATGTTTCATTGGTAGGGAACATTGTGATGTTCTGAGTATGCAGATAGATAGTGACCTGGTGATCTATCGAACTACCCTCGTTCGGACTTTCCAAGTGGTTACCATTTGTCGAGTGGATAAGTCCGAGGTCTTGGTTGTACTGATTAGTCCTCACGACTCGAAACGTCATTGAGACTCTACATGATAGGCGTCTCACTTTGACCCGTTTGCCGACTCACTTGGGGTCATAAGGCGTCGGGATTGGGTGAGACCCCGATGCATGTAGGAGTCGATGCATCGTTGTCGAGGATTCACCGCTCGCAGACATGCGTGGATATCCTATGCTATCTGAGGGGATAATAGTGTATAAATCTCTGGCTAGAGTACTAGAAGTGTTTTAGGTAAATGTGTTTACCTAGTTACACTCGCGATGTCACTATTCGATCTCCAAGATGTATGCATAGCTATCGGATCTTTAGCGACTATCGATTTACCAATGGTCGTTGATCTGATCGGGATATATGGATTGAAAGGACCGTACTGTACGCTAACCACAACCGACTGGTTCTTGCAGGCACTATCAGTGATACCTAGGGGATCATGGGGCGATGTTGCTAGACGCTTTACCTTGATCCGTTGGGCAAGTCCGGAATTGTGATTCCGGAGCCGCAATGGTTGTGGGCCCACGGCTAGCTGTATCCCTGAACCATTGAGGGTCACACAAGTACTAGATTCGAGATTCCCGCACGGATACTCAGCTCAATGTGTTGAGCACGAGAGGATTTCGGGAAGTGCGACTTCCTAAAAGTCAACAGGGGTCAAACCGGGGTTTACCGCTGTTGAGGGACAAAACGGTCATTTTGCACTGGGGTTCTGAAAAATGGTTTTTCAGATCATAATATTCAGTTTCGGAAACTGAGTCGATCGGTTCGATCTGATCGGCGATCGGAGTTACGATGAAGTCGCAGCGATGGATATCGTCATTTGGACCCGGGCCCATTGGGCCGGTCCAAGTCCATCATTAAGTCTATTTAATTAGACTTAATAACTTCATTGTAAACTACTACATTATAACCCTAACCCTAAGTGTGCTAGCCGCCTCCCCTCCTCTCTACACACGCCGCCTTGCGCCGCCGCCTTGCGCCGCCGCCGCCTCGAGTCGCCGGAATTCGTTCCGGCCGATTCGCCGAGGAGAATCCGTTCATGCAGAAATTTTCAGTGCTTCTAGTGCAGCCTGACGAAGGAGTCTCGGTTCTGGTCGTGGACCGGATTGGCGATTATCTACCGCAATCTACCGAGAAGAGCCGGGTTCTTGTAATTCCGGTTGGATCCAGGCACAAGTGCCAGCAAGGTATTCGTTTTGAACGCCCTATGTATGACGATTATTGAATTGTTGTTTTTCGTATTGATCATCTCCCGGCCTTTATTCTTTGTTCTTCCGCTGCCTAGCCGGGGGGCGGATCCGGATCCCCAACAATTGCACCTCATAATAGCAGCACGAAATTTTTATTTTTCATTAGCAGCGCTGTTAAGTTGTTTTTCGGTCCTAACAAGTGGTATCAGAGCAGGTTGTTCTTGAACGAGCACTTATTTTAAAACACATGTACTATGTTTTTAAAATGTTTTAAATGTTTTTGAGAAGCTTATATTATGAAGGCTAGATGAAAATGATTTGTTTTATATATAGAACTATTTTATTTTATCGAGCTGAAACGGAATGCGCGAGTTCCGTGTAGATGCCAAGATCCTATTTCGGTTGGGCTATAAGTTCACCTGGAGCGAAGCAGCATATGGGACGAAATAGGATAAATGAAAGAAAATCTGAGCTTTAGTTGTCACATTTTCTTTCTGGTTCTTCATATGTGAGTGACTCAGTAGCACATGTTTTTATTTGAAACAATATTAAAGTGCTCTAATGGTATGCGGAATTTCAGCTGGTGCTTCATTTTTTTTCAATGATTTGAGCTTATATTATAAAAGATAGGGAGAATTTTTATTAATCTTTATCTGCATCTATAAGCTAAAGCAGAAGCACACTATCGGCTATTTCAAAATCATATCATTCAGACATACGGATTTTCCCAATTTTGGTTTCCAAAATCTATAAAATTCCTGCTGTCACGTTGTTTTTGTTGTGGCAGTGTAGGGAGAGCTTTATTTAAATTTGTTGGGAAAACCAGTTTTCGATTCCTTTTTGATTCCCACAAAAAGGGAGAGAATTTGTTAGTTCATGCATTTGTTATTCCAAGTTTCTGTAAATCAAAAAGGGAGAGATTTATGGATCTGTGTAAACAGATCCAAATCTTAGTTTTGAGTTACACAGAACTTGTTATTATGTTACTAATGTTTCTACTAAGTGTGCAGATGTTAGCTGGAAATAAACAGTAGAAAGCTGATGAACAGTAGAAATCTTATGAACTGTAGAGATCTGAACGTAGAGAAGATCAGCAGTAGATAAGATGCATTCAGCAGTAGATGAGTTGCAAACAGAAGCTGGGGAAGATGGATTCAGCAGTAGAAGGATTAAGTAGTTGTGAAGAAGAAATGTATGAATAGAGGCGAAAGAGAAGTATTCAGCAGTCGTGACGTCATCCAAGCTTATTGAAGATTTCAGCAGTCGTGACGTCATCAAAAGCTGAGCAGCAGTGAGATGTATTAGATCTGATACACTAACTCAATCAGATCTGATATTGTAGCAGACCAAGAGCTGAAAAATAGTAAACCGCATTTTCAGAGGCCTAAACGAAGGAACTTTGGCCAAAAACAGAGGAGCTCACTGCGTAGGAGTGAGTCTTGCTCGTTGGGCCGTTTCAGAGGAATAGCACAGGTCTCATGCGAAAAATGTTCTACTAAGTGTGCAGATGTTAGCTGGAAATAAACAGTAGAAAGCTGATGAACAGTAGAAATCTTATGAACTGTAGAGATCTGAACGTAGAGAAGATCAGCAGTAGATAAGATGCATTCAGCAGTAGATGAGTTGCAAACAGAAGCTGGGGAAGATGGATTCAGCAGTAGAAGGATTAAGTAGTTGTGAAGAAGAAATGTATGAATAGAGGCGAAAGAGAAGTATTCAGCAGTCGTGACGTCATCCAAGCTTATTGAAGATTTCAGCAGTCGTGACGTCATCAAAAGCTGAGCAGCAGTGAGATGTATTAGATCTGATACACTAACTCAATCAGATCTGATATTGTAGCAGACCAAGAGCTGAAAATAGTAAACCGCATTTTCAGAGGCCTAAACGAAGGAATTTGGCCAAAAACAGAGGAGCTCACTGCGTAGGAGTGAGTCTTGCTCGTTGGGCCGTTTCAGAGGAATAGCACAGGTCTCATGCGAAAATGTGATGTCTGATCAGTTGTTGAAGACATGAGGAGCAGCTGATCAGAAGTTGAAAGCAGATGTTGATCAAAAGATAAGAAGAAAATAACATCGACCAGCTGGAGCGCTAAGGGAAAGATGGACCAGCTGGAGCAATAAGAAGTCAGGATCTGCAGTTGACACAACAAGTGGATCAGCAACCTTGACGTCAGCAGAATCAGCGGTTGAACAAAGAACAGTTATCCGGCTATGAACTGAATAGAACTATTCAGCAGTGAGCTACAGTAGATTCAGCAGTGAGCTACAGTACGTTCAGCAGTGAGCTACAGTAGTTTGTACATCCAGTCAAGAGCTACAGTGGAATGTTTAACCAGCCGTTGGAACTTAATGTTAGCGGTAGTTTAACGATGTCGTTTGGATAAATGGATACGACAGTGTTTTGGCTTCGCGCTAAGGTTCAGTCGATGGATTTTGCGATGGTAATAACCAGCAGGTACATCTCTTAAGGGAAACCAGCAGGTAGCTACAGTGAAATTAAAAGAGAACCAGCCGTTGCGCATCAAGGATCAAAACCAGACGCTGTGAAGAGAATAAACCAGACGCAGTGCATAGCTAAAGAAAAACCGGTTGCGAGGATTTGGAACCAGACGCTGCAAATATAAATCAGTCGTAGTGCAAACAAAGAAATCAGTATTGAGCAGCAGAAGAAATAAGTTGTAACAGAAATTGAAAAGCAGCAGTTGGATGAATAGAAGAAGTCTGGCAGACGAGAGCTAGAAGAAGAATATTGAATGAGGAGAAATCAACAGAAGATCAACAGAAGCCGAAACAGATGTTGCACGAAGATGTTGAATCAGCTGTCACATAGTAGGATCAATTATGGCGATGAGAAGAAGATGATTCACGTCTGGAGCGCTAAAAAGAAGTTACACCAGTTGTTGCGCATCAATTTACCAGCTGCTGGAATTACTAAATCAGTTGTTGGAAAACATAAACCAGCTACTTGAAGACATGGTTCAGCTGTTGCGCTAACCAGATGACAAAAATCCTGCAAAAGAAGAGGACACAAGGACAACTCCATGTCGGTACTTTAAGGAACATCTTTAAACGGGAAGAAAAATATGTCCAACAGAAAGAAATTCAAACTGCCATATAAATACAAGAAGCACTGTTGAAGACAGGTGATTTTTAGTGAGGATTTTGACAGAGTGCAAAATACAGAGGGAAGAAAATTGGAGACGAAGTAGTAGACCGCCATTAGAGAGGAGCGCATAACGAGTGTCTACTGCTGAGTCTCAATCAGCTATTGAAGAGCATTTTCCCAGTGTGTGAGATTTATTTTTCTGAGAGTTGAGCATTCACTGTAAAATCTCACACACACATATTCACTCGCATATTTTGAGAGAAGTGAGTAATTGCTTAGCGAGTGAATCACAAACCAAAATCAGATCCCGTCCAAGCATGAAGACGTTAAACTCTGTGTTTGTAGCCTTTCTCACATAGGCGTAAAACAAGTGAGTGACAGCCGAGGGCTGGTGGAGTCTAGGAGTTCTCGCAGCTGCTAGTTGCGGGATCGGGTCTGTACATGAGGTCTAGATCAAATCTTCTAGTGGAACCTTTCGAGGAGTAAGAAGGAGAGACGTAGGACATTGATGTCCGAACTTCCATAAACAAATAAGCTGTGTATCTTTCTCACATAGGCGTAAAACAAGTGAGTGACAGCCGAGGGCTGGTGGAGTCTAGGAGTTCTCGCAGCTGCTAGTTGCGGGATCGGGTCTGTACATGAGGTCTAGATCAAATCTTCTAGTGGAACCTTTCGAGGAGGAAGAAGGGAAGAATTAAGTTGTTTTTCGGTCCTAACAAGTTGTATCAGAGCAGGTTGTTCTTGAACGAGCACTTATTTTAAAACACATGTACTATGTTTTTAAAATGTTTTAAATGTTTTGAGAAGCTTATATTATGAAGGCCAGATGAAAATGATTTGTTTTATATATAGAACTGTTTTCTTTTGTCGAGCTGACACGGAATGCGCGAGTTCCGTGTGGATGCCAAGATCCTATTTCGGTTGGGCTATTAGTTCACCTGGAGCGAGGCTCGGTGACAGCACATGGGACGAAATAGGAGAAATGAAAGAAAATCTGAGGTTTAGCTGTCACATTTTCTTTCTGGTTCTTCATATGTGAGTGACTCAGTAGCACATATTTTTATTTGAAACAATATTTAAAGTGCTTTGATGGTATGCGGAATTTCAGCTTGTGCTTCATTTTTTTTAAATGATTTGAGCTTATATTATAAAAGATAGGGAGAGTTTTTATTAATCTTTCTCCGCATCTATAAGCTAAAGAAAAAGCACACTATTGGCTATTTCAAAATCATATCATTCATACATAAGGCTTTTCCCAATTTTGGTTTCCAAAATCTATAAAATTCCTGCTGTCACGTTGTTTTTGTTGTGGCAGTGTAGGAAGAGCTTTATTTAAAATTGTTAGAGTAGATGCCCAACTAGCCAACTTGTGGCGTGTGGGTTTTATTGACTCTTGTGTATAACGATCTTTATTTATGTACGCATTTCTTTATGGCATTCTTTATTTTCATTATGATTATAATGTTAACAATTGTGTTGAATAAAGACCTAGAATGCACCATAGTGTATGTTAGATGTAATAGTGGATATGATGGCTATCATTAAACACATCTAATAGTCACTGTGTATTCTGAACTCGTTCCTAGTCGATTGGGCCGTCAAATTGAGGATAAGGCCGCCCGAGCTTGAGACTAGCATCTGTGATGTGACGTACCATGTTTCATTGGTAGGGAACATTGTGATGTTCTGAGCATGTTGATGGATAGTGACCTGGTGATCTATCGAACTACCCTCGTTCGTGAGTAATTGCTTAGCGAGTGAATCACAAACCAAAATCAGATCCCGTCCAAGCATGAAGACGTTAAACTCTGTGTTTGTAGCCTTTCTCACATAGGCGTAAAACAAGTGAGTGACAGCCGAGGGCTGGTGGAGTCTAGGAGTTCTCGCAGCTGCTAGTTGCGGGATCGGGTCTGTACATGAGGTCTAGATCAAATCTTCTAGTGGAACCTTTCGAGGAGGAAGAAGGGAAGAAGTAGGACATTGATGTCCGAACTTCCATAAACAAATAAGCTGTGTATTGTATTCTTTATTATTTACAGTTCCGCATACGCACTTTAATCTTAGCATTGCATAACACTCAAGTTGTCACACACGCACAGTAACAGATTTCTGTCTAACAGAAATCTATTTGCATTAAGTTTTAAAATTAGGATTCAGTTCTGGTGTTTTCCGCATGATTTTATTTCATACCAGATCTGTCTTCGGTGCTCTGTTTTAATGTTCAAGAACCCGAGGTATTGCACCTCATAATAGCAGCACGAAATTTTTATTTTTCAATAGCAGCTGCTGGTTGCGGGATCGGGTCTGTACATGAGGTGTAGATCAAATCTTCTAGTGGAACCTTCCGAGGAGGAAGAAGGGGAGACGTAGGACATTGATGTCCGAACTTCCATAAACAAATAAGCTGTGTATTGTATTCTTTATTATTTATAGTTCCGCATACACACTTTAATCTTAGCATTGCATAACACTCAAGTTGTCACACACGCATAGTAACAGATTTCTGTCTAACAGTGGATAAGTCCGAGGTCTTGGTTGTACTGATTAGTCCTCACTACTCGAAACGTCATTGAGACTCTACATGATATGCGCCTCACTTTGACCCGTTTACCGACTCATTTGGGGTCATTAGGTGGCGGGATTGGGTGAGGTCCCGATGCATGTAGGAGTCGATGTTTCGTTGTCGAGGATTCACCGCTCGCTTTCATGCGTGGATATCCTATGCTATCTGAGGAGATAATAGTGTAATAAATCTCGGGCCAGAGTACTGGCTGTGTTTTAGGTAAATGGTTTTACCTAGTAACACTCGCGATGTCTCTATTTGATCTCCAAGATGTATGCATAGTTACCGGATCTCTAGCGACTCTCGATTTACCAATGGTCGTTGATCTGATCGGGCAGTACGCTAACCACGACCAACTGGTTCTTACAGGCACTATCAGTGATACCTAGGGAATCATGGGCGATGTTGCTAGGCGCTTTACCATGATCCGTTGGGCAAGTCCAAAATTGCGATTTCGGAGCCACAATGGTTGTGGGCCCACGGCTAGCTGTATCCCGGAACCATTGAGGGTTACACAAGTACTGGATTCACGATTCCCGCACGGAAACTGAGCTCAATGTATTGAGCATAGGAGGAGGAATTTAGGGAGTGCGACTTCTTAAAAGACAACAGGGGTCAAATTGCGATTTCCCAAAGTTGAGGGGCTAAACTGTTATTTTGGTCTAGGTGGTCTGAAAAATTGTTTTCACATCATAATACTCAGTTTTGGAAACTGTGTTGATCGGTACGATCTGATCGACGATCAGGATTATGATGAAGCCACGGTGATGGAAATGAACCTAATGTTCATATGGACCTGGGCCTGACCCAAGTCCATTGGGCCGGTTCAAGCCCATCACTTATTTATTAAATTAGACCTAGGGCTACATCTACAACACACTTGATACAACCCTAGCCTCCAAGTGGCCGCCCCCTCCCTCCTCTACCTCACGCCCACCGCCGCTCCTCCACGCGCCGCCGCGCCGTGCCGCCGTGCCGCCGCCGTCGTGATCGGACTTGTTCCGATCATCTTTTCGAAAAGTTTCCATCCGTGCCAAATTCGTCAGGCCTTCTAGTGCAGGATGACGAATGATTCTTGTTTCTGGTCGTTGACCTAATTAGGTGGATCTACCGCCTATCGTGAAGAGCCAGATTCCCTGCGAATTTGGTTGGAGCCTGGCGCCTAGAAGCCAGCAAGGTGACACTCTATAAAACATCCTATGTATGTTTTATTGCATTATATTTGTTATGTATTGACCGATTCCCGGTGCAAAATTTCAAACTTCCTCTGCGCCCCGGGAAACGGGATCCGCCGCTGCGCCAACAAAAATTTGTCGGGAAAACCAGTTTTCGATTCCTTTTTGATTCCCACAAAAAGGGAGAGAATTTGTTAGTTCATGCATTTGTTATTCCAAGTTTTGTGTAAATCAAAAAGGGAGAGATTGATGGATCTGTGTAAACAGATCAAGATCTTAGTTTTGAGTTACACAAAACTTGTTATTATGTTACTAATGTTTCTACTAAGTGTGCAGATGTTAGCTGGAAATGAACAGTAGAAAGCTGATGAACAGTAGAAATCTTATGAACTGTAGAGATCTGAACGTAGAGAAGATCAGCAGTAGATAAGATGCATTCAGCAGTAGATGAGTTGCAAACTGAAGCTGGATAAGCTTATTGAAGATTTCAGCAGTCGTGACGTCATCAAAAGCTGAGAAACAGTGAGATGTATCAGATCTGATACAGTAACTCAATCAGATCTGATACTGTAGCAGACCAAGAGCTGAAAATAGTAAATCGCATTTTTGGATGCCTAAACGAAGGAATTTGGCCAAAAACAGAGGAGCTCACTTCGTAGGAGTGAGTCTTGCTCGTTGGGCCGTTTCGGAGGGAATAGCACAGGTCTCATGCGAAAATGTGATGTCTGATCAGTTGTTGAAGATAAGAGGAGCAGCTGATCAGAAGTTGAAAGCAGATGTTGATCAAAAGATAAGAAGAAAATTACATCGACCAGCTGGAGCGCTAAGGGAAAGATGGACCAGCTGGAGCAATAAGAAGTCAGGATCAGCAGTTGATACAACAGGTGGATCAGCAACCTTGACGTCAGCAGAATCAGCGGTTGAACAAAGAACAGTTATCCGGATATGAACTAAAGAGAACGATTCAGCAGTGAGCTACAGTAGATTCAGCAGTGAGCTACAGTACGTTCAGCAGTGAGCTACAGTACGTTCAGCAGTGAGCTACAGTAGTTTGTACATCCAGTCAAGAGCTACAGTGGATTGTTTAACCAGCCGTTGGAACTTAATGTTAGCGGTAGTTAAACGATGTCGTTTGGATAAATGGATACGACAGCGTTTTGCCTTCGCGCTATGGTTCAGTCGATGGATTTTGCGATGGTAATAACCAGCAGGTACATCTCTTAAGGGAAACCAGCAGTTAGCTACAGTGAAAAATTAAAAGAGAACCAGTCGTTGCGCATCAAGGATCAAAACCAGATGCTGTGAAGAGAATAAACCAGACGCAGCGCATAGCTAAAGAAAAACCGGTTGCGAGGATTTGGAACCAGACGCTGCAAATATAAATCAGTCGTAGTGCAAAGAAAGAAATCAGTATTGAGCAGCAGAAGAAATCAGTTGTAACAGAAATTGAAAAGCAGCAGTTGGATGAATAGAAGAAGTCTGGCAGACGGGAGCTAGAAGAATAAGATTGAATGACGCAGCAGTTGGATGAATAGAAGAAGTCTGGCAGACGGGAGCTAGAAGAATAAGATTGAATGACGAGAAATCAGCAGAAGATCAACAGAAGCCGAAACAGATGTTGCGCGAAGATGTTGAATCAGCTGTCACATAGTAGGATCAATTATGGCGATGAGAAGAAGATGATTCAACGTCTGGAGCGCTAAAACAAAGTTACACCAGCTGTTGCGCGTCAATTTATCAGCTGCTGGAATTACTAAACCAGCTGCTGGAAAACATAAACCAGCTGCTGGAAGACATGGTTCAGCTATTGCGCTAACAAGATGACAAAAATCCTGCAAAAGAAGAGGACACAAGGACAACTCCATGTCGGTACTTTAAGGAACATCTTTAAACGGGAAGAAAAATGTGTCCAACAGAAAGAAATTCAAACAGCCATATAAATACAAGAAGCACCGTTGAAGACAGGTGATTTTTAGTGAGGATTTTGATAGAGTGCAAAATACAGAGGGAAGAAAATTGGAGAGGAAGTAGTAGACCGCCATTAGAGAAGAGAGCATAACGAGTGTCTACTGCTGAGTCTCGATCAGCTATTGAAGAGCATTTTCCCAGTGTGTGAGATTTATTTTTCTGAGAGTTGAGCGTTCACTGTAAAATCTCATACACACAGATTCACTCGCATATTTTGAGAGAAGTGCGTAATTGCTTAGCGAGTGAACCAAAAACCAAAATTTTGAGGATTGAGAAATTCAATTAGTAATTAATCGGATTTTGGAAGGATTAGTTACGGGTTGTGTTGTTGAATTTCTCTAAGTTTTGGATTCAATCATAGCGAATTTTGGTGCAAAGCTGTTAGCAGCACGCTACTGTAGCTCGCTGCTGGTGGATTTTGAATCAGCAGAGATGACGTAAGCGTTACGCAATGAGATCTGCTGGTGTGTGTATGCGTCGACTGGATTTGATGTAGTAGGCGCAGCGACGTCGTTTGATTAAGTGAAACGATGCGTTTTGAGTATTGCGTCTGGAACCAGTCGCGGGAGGAATTGTGTTGCGACTGGGTGACCAGCTGCTGGTAGCAATACTCGCGTGTGTAACGTCGTCGTTTAGATTAGTTGATGCGTCGTTGTTTTGTGGTACTTTGCGTAACCAGTCGACTGGTGTTTGTTTGAAGAGATTTATACCAGCTCTTGGTCTCATTTCATGCGAAACATGTTGTTTGCTGGTGTATCACTACAGCGTCGTTTGAGTTAGTTAAACGCCACGTTTTGGATTGTTGCGACTGGATAGTGGCGACTGGATAGTTGTGACTGGATTGTTGCGTCTGGTTGTTGCGTCTGGTTGTTGCGACTGGTTTGTTGAAGGAAGCATGAGTGCCAGTCGTAAGATTTCTACTGTTCACGTCGACTGGATTAGTGATCAGCAGACGAGAGAATTGAGATATATTAACATAAGTGTTGAGTTACACTTAGAATATTTGGCACCCGATATTCTTATTCTCTTCCTCCTTGGCAACCCTAAACTTGCTACTGTCCGCCGTCACTTGTTACCACCGATTTTCCCGTCGATTCCAGCATTCATTTTCGAAGATCTTGGTAGCATTGAACTCCCCTAGCTTAGCTCTTTCGTTGGCTACCCACTTTAGACTTTGAATTAACGCTGGATTGGAGGCGTGAAGTTGCTAGCGTTCGAAGCTTTTGGAGAAGAAAGCTGCGCTGTATGTTGTCCTCCTAGCATGAGCTTTTGGATTCAGTTCCCAAGATATTTGGTTGAGCTTTGCCGTGAAGTTTCAAAGGTCATGAACTTGAGTTAGTTGCTGGCCGTGGCTTGTGAAACCGGTTAAGGTATATTGAAGCAGTTGAGGTACGAATCGAGCAGCTCTTTATGGCTTGAAGCGTGTACATGGCCGTATATCTTGCTGTGAAAGTTATTCGTATGTTTCTGTGAAATTACGTGAAACTGAATGGATGTATTGATTGTTATATGTCCGGTTTTACGTATTTTTGAATGATAGTATGCATTGAGCATTGTTATGTGATTGTCATACATGCATACATATTGAGCCTGACAGATTTGGTTGATTGACCTGATTGAGAGCAGCGTTGTGACCGGAAAACTGTTGAGTTGTGCGGAATGGTCCAATGCTATCATCGGAGTGGTGGATCGACGGAGTTGTCGTATCGGAATACCACTAAGCTGTGATGGGCTGATGGCCGGAATATCACAGATTGATGATTACCACTGGCGGACTTGCTGTGTGGTATAGAGACTCGACTGATTGACGTGCCAGTTGACTTACTGGTCTAGCTATCCGATTCTTTGATAGCCCTCATGCATTCATAGCATTGATTTATGGCATGTTGCATGTTTTGCCGTTTGATGGCTCTTCGTACTGTGGCTTGACCTCGTATTTGTTTTCCTGCTTTTGTTGTTTGGGTCTGTGTTACCCATTTGCAGGACCATCAGGTAACCAAGCTGGACAGAGTGAAGGTTTAGCTGGTCGATCCCCGTTTCCTTGAGTCCCAGTTTATTGTATTATGTATTGATCCGGGGGATGTCCCGAGATTTTATGTAATTGGGGATCTGTTTATGAATTGAGATTTGATGTTACCTGTATTGTATAAGTTTGAGATAACTTATATTTTGATTATGGATATTTTGAATGATGATTTTAAGTTCAGGCCTAAACTATTTCGAAAAATTTTTAAGCCCTGATTTTTAGCTTCCGTATTTATGCGCTTATTATGTGTTAATTGAGGATAATTAGCACGGGGCCTGACATTTTTGGTATCAGAGCTTAAACTGGGATAAGCTCGATTTCTTTTGATCACACTCGAGTCTAGGAACAGAGTTTTGCTTTGATTTTGATTGACTCTGTGACTTATGTGATTATTATCTGCCTTGATATGATATCTGTTGTTAGCTTACCTCTTGACTTGTTTAGATGCCGCCGAGACGAGGTAGATCTAGACGTTCTGCTGAGGGGTCTAGGGCTCCAGATAGTGATGATGATGTTCATCGGGTGGATGATGTGACTCGCCGGATAGGTGAGATGGAACTAGTCTTAGCTCGATTTCACCGTACGAACCCTCCGACTTTTGATGCTATCGAGGGTGGTGCTTCTGCTGAGGCTTGGCTGGTTCAGATGGAGGAGCTATTTGATACTTTAGAGTATGCTCCGGAAAAGAGACTGAAGTTAGCAGTGCTGTAGTTGAGGGAGAACGCGCAGAGCTGGTGGAGAAGCACTTCTATGATGCTTCGTGATAGTGGGGCAGTGATCACCTGGGAGGGCTTTTGTGAGGCGTTTCGCCAAGAGTATACCCCGGAGTCTTACTTCGCCAGCCGAGAGCGAGAGTTTGACAACCTGAAGCAGGGAAGTATGCGAGTGGCCAAGTATGCCAGGCAGTTTTCTGCTCTTTTGGTGTACATGCCGAGTGTAGCGAACCAAGAGCGGACGAAGAGGAACAAATTCTTGAAGGGATTGAGACCTGATCTTTATCGGATGGTGTTGTCTGGGTCCCCGGCGACCTTTATGGAAGCTGTGAACAATGCGGTTGATATTGAGGAGAGTTTGTTGGATCCCGAGGCTCCGGTGCATCAGACGACTGGGCGTGCTTCGCAGTCGGTGCAGGATGTTCCGCAGTCATATCAGTCTCCTCAGGGGTCACAGAAGTCGAGTCGCCATCAGTTTCGACCTAGAGGGAAGCAATTCAAGAAGAAGGGCAACTCGAGTTCCTCTGGTTCAGCGAGTTTTGGTTCTGGCAGTAGTTCTGGCGGAGGATTTTGTGGACAGTGCGGAGGGAGACATCTGAATTCGCAGTGTCGTGGAGTTCAGGGAACTTGCAACAACTGTGGACAGCCGGGACATTTTCGGAGAGCTTGTCCGATGTTGAGGGGGCAGACTTCGATCCCTTCACAGCAGGCTTCTGGTGGTGGTTCTTCTCAGAGATCGCAGTTTCCTGCTCCTACCCAGCGATCTGGATTTCAGACTAGTAGACCGTCTAGGTTTGGAGGACCTTCTCGACCTCAGTTTCAGATTCCCCAGCAGGCGCAGGCGAACGCCTTGACTAGAGTGCAGGCTGAGGAGATGCCTGGCATGGTGATTGGAGGTGTATGCTTTATTTTTTATTATCCTGCTAAAGTTCTTTTTGACACTGGAGCATCACATTCTTTCATATCTGAGTTGTTTATGTTTGAGCATGGGTTGAGTTCATCCCCATTGTGTGATGTTGTGTCTGTTTCTACTCCTGCTGGTGTGAGTCTTCGGTCCCGAGAGGTAGTGACTGATTGTCCGATTAGATTTGATGAGCATGTTTTGGTCTCCAATCTGATTGTTTTGGGGATTAGAGATTTCGATTGTATCTTGGGGATGGATGTGTTGTCTGTCTATAAGGCTACAGTTGATTGTTTCCATGGTGTGGTGAGATTTCGCCCTGATTTGGGTGAGAAGTGGGATTTCTACGGTGCTGATTCGCGCTCGAAGATTCCGCTAGTTTCTGCCATGGAGATGTTTAGCCTGTTATCGCTAGGTAACGCTGGATTCATGATCTATGCACTCGACGGTTCCCAAGAGCAGCGATTGGAGATGAGTGATATTCCGATCGTTAGAGAGTTTCCCGACGTGTTTCCGGATGAGATTCCTGGATTCCCTCCGAGACGAGAGATCGACTTCAGTATCGAGTTGGTGCCCGGTACCGCCCCGATTTCTAGAGCTCCATATCGGTTGGCGCCAGCAGAGTTGAGAGAGCTGAAGGATCAGCTGAGTGATCTCTTAGAGAAAGGTTTCATTCGACCGAGCATGTCGCCTTGGGGAGCTTCGATTCTTTTTGTGAAGAAGAAGGATGGATCCATGAGGATGTGTGTGGATTTCAGACAGTTGAATAAAGCAACAGTGAAGAACAAGTATCCTTTGCCGAGGATTGATGACTTGTTCAATCAGTTGCAGGGATCGGTCGTATACTCGAAGATTGATTTGCGCTCTGGTTATCATCAGTTGCGGATTAGAGACGCAGACGTGGCGAAGACAGCTTTTCGGACTCGATATGGGCATTATGAGTTCCTGGTCATGCCGTTTGGATTGACGAATGCCCCAGCTATTTTCATGGATTTGATGAATCGCGTCTTCAGCGAGTATATTGATCGGTTTGTGATCGTCTTCATTGATGACATCTTGATTTACTCGAAGAGCATGAGAGAGCATGAGGAACATTTGAGACTAGTGTTGCAGTGATTGAGAGACTCGCAGCTCTATGCTAAGTTCAGCAAGTGTGAATTTTGACCGGACAGAATTATCTTTTTGGGTCATGTGATTTCAGCACAAGGAATTTCGGTAGATCCGAGCAAGGTCGAAGCAGTTCTTAACTGGGAGAGACCTAGGAATGGACATCAGGGGGGCGCAGAGGACCGACCCCTATATCCATGAGTTGAGGATTAAGGCGCAGTCTGGTCAGTCTGATGATTTCTCTGTTGCTTCGGATGGATGTTTGAGATTCAGAGGGAGATTAGTAGTTCCGAACCTGATTGATCTGAAGGAGACCCTCATGAATGAAGCACATTGTAGTCGGTACAGTGTGCATCCAGGCGAGCGAAAGATGTACCATGCCTTGAAGTCTCACTACTGGTGGACAGGCATGAAGAGCGATATTTCTGCTTTTGTTGCTAGATGTTTGAATTGCCAACAGGTCAAGGTTGAGAGAATGAGACCTGGTGGATTGCTCCAGAGTTTAGAGGTGCCCCAATGGAATTGGGAGCACATCGCCATGGATTTCCTGACTCATCTACCTCGATCGAATAGGGGATGCGATGCGATCTGGGTTGTGATTGATAGACTCTCGAAGTCAGCCCATTTCATACCTTATGATGTGAGGTGTTCGATGAAAAAGATGGCGAAATTGTACATCGACCATGTGGTTAGATTGCATGGATTTCCGGTTTCGATAGTGTCTGATAGAGATCCGAGGTTCACTTCTCGCTTTTGGAAGAGTCTGCAAGCAGCAATGGGTTCGAGATTGGCGATGAGCACAGCCTATCACCCACAGACAGACGGACAGTCTGAGCGGACTATCCAGACTTTAGAGGATATGCTGCGAGCAGTAGTGATGGATTTCAGCGGTGGCTGGCAGGATTTGCTTTCCTTGGTAGAGTTTTCGTATAACAACAGCTACCAAGTCACTATTGGAATGGCTCCGTTTGAGGCATTGTATGGTCAAAAGTGCATATCCCCGATTTGTTGGGAAGAAGTTGGCGAGAGGCAGCTTTCTACACCGAAATTTGTGCAGCACATGAAGTATCAGATTGACTTGATTCGAAGTAGAATGAAGGCTGCACAAGATAGATATGCCAGCTATGCTAATAGAAGACGCAGAACTTTGGAGTTTGAGGTTGGCGACCGAGTGTTTCTCAAGATTTCTCCTTTCAAGAGCGTGATGAGATTTGTTTCATGTGTCAATGTTGAGAAAATATGAGCCGGATCCGTCCCATGTTTTGAGAACTGACGAAGTTGAGCTGGATTCTGCCTTAAGCTATGTGGAATATCCAGTGCAGATCCTGGATAGGAAGGAGAAGCAGCTGAGAAACAAGATTATACCGTTGGTGATGGTCCAATGGAGCAAGCATGGCCGAGAAGAAGCAACCTGGGAAGTGGAGGAGAAGATGAGACAAGATTGGCCTCATCTGTTTGAGCACTGATTGTGCAGATTTTTCCAGGTAAATTGCTGCTTTTTGCCTCAAATTTGACTAATGTTTGTGCTGATCTGCATGTTTGAATGTTCTGCCCTTGTTTACCTTTGATTTCGAGGACGAAATATCTTAAGGTGGGGAGAATGTGAGGATTGAGAAATTCAATTAGTAATTAATCGGATTTTTGTAGGATTAGTTACGGGTTGTGTTGTTGAATTTCTCTAAGTTTTGGATTCAATCGTAGCGAATTTTGGTGCAAAGCTGTTAACAGCACGCTACTTTAGCTCGCTGCTGGTGGATTTTGAATCAGCAGAGATGACGTAAGCGTGACACAATGAGATCTGCTGGTGTGTGTATGCGTCGACTGGATTTGATGTAGTAGGCGCAGCGACGTCGTTTGATTAAGTGAAACGATGCGTTTTGAGTATTGCGTCTGGAACCAGTCGTGGGAGGAATTGTGTTGCGACTGGGTGACCAGCTGCTGGTAGCAATACTCGCGTGTGTAACGTCGTCGTTTAGATTAGTTGATGCGTCATCGTTTTGTGGTACTTTGCGTAACCAGTCGACTGGTGTTTGTTTGAAGAGATTTATACCAGCTCTTGGTCTCATTTCATGCGAAACATGTTGTTTGCTGGTGTATCGCTACGCCAACTTGTGGCGTGTGGGTTTTATAGACTCTTGTATATGACAATCTTTATATATGATATACGCATTTCTTATATGGCATTCTTTATTTTCATTATGATTATAGTGTTAACAATTGTGTTGGATAAAGACATAGAATGCACCATAGTGTATGTTAGATGTGATAGTGGATGTGATGGCTATCATGAAACACATCTAATAGTCACTGTGCATTCTGAACACGTTCCTAGTCGATTGGACCGTCAAAATGAGGATAAAGCCGCCCGAGCTTGAGACTAGCGTCTGCGATGTGAAGTACCATGTTTCATTGGTAGGGAACATTGTGATGTTCTGAGCATGCAGATGGATAGTGACCTGGTGATCTATCGAACTACCCTCGTTCGGACTTTCCAAGTGGTTACCATTTGTCGAGTGGATAAGTCCGAGGTCTTGGTTGTACTGATTAGTCCTCACTACTCAAAACGTCATTGAGACTCTACATGATAGGCACCTCACTTTGACCCGTTTACCGATCCAGTTGGGGTCATTAGGTGGCGGGATTGGGTGAGGTCCCGATGCATGTAGGAGTCGATGCTTCGTTGTCGAGGATTCACCACTCGCTTTTATGCATGGATATCCTATGTTATCTGAGTAGACAATAGTGTAAAAAATCTCTGGCCAGAGTACTGGATTTGTTTTAGGTAAATGGGTTTGCTTAGTAACACTCGTGATGTCACTATTTTATCTCCAAGATGTATGCATAGCTATCTGATCTCTAGCAACTCTCGATTTACCAATGATCGTTGATCTAATCGGGATATATGTGTTGAAAGGACCTTACTGTACGTTAACCACGACAAAATGCTTCTTGCAGGCACTATCAGTGATACCTAGGGGATCATGGCGCGATGTTGCTAGGCGCTTTACCATGATCCGTTGGTCAAGTCCGAAATTGTGATTTTGGAGTCAGATGTATGCATAGCTATCTGATCTCTAGCAACTCTCGATTTACCAATGATCGTTGATCTAATCGGGATATATGTGTTGAAAGGACCTTACTGTACGTTAACCACGACAAAATGCTTCTTGCAGGCACTATCAGTGATACCTAGGGGATCATGGCGCGATGTTGCTAGGCGCTTTACCATGATCCGTTGGTCAAGTCCGAAATTGTGATTTTGGAGTCACAATGGTTGTGAGCCCACGGCTAGCTGTATCCCTGAACCATTGAGGGTCACACAATTACTGGATTCACGATTCCCGCACGGAAACTAATCTCAATGTGTTGAGCATAGGAGGAGAATTTTAGGGAGTGCGACTTCCTAAAAGTCAACAGGGGTCAAATTGCGATTTCCCAAAGTTTAGGGGCTAAACTGTAATTTTGGACTAGGTGGTCTGAAAAATTGTTTTTCGCATCATAATATTCAGTTTTGGAAACTGAGTCGATCGGTTCGATCTGATCGTCGATCGGAGTTATGATGAAACCGCAGTGATTTAAATGAACCGAATGTTCATATGGACCTGGGCCTGACCCAAGTCCAATGGGCCAGTTCAAGCCCATCATAGGTCTATATGTTGATATGACCTAGGGCTACAATCATAAATTACACACACAACCCTAGCCCTTTGTGCACCGCCCCTCCTCTCCATAAGCCTCGCCGCCGTCGGCCTCCAAGCGCCGCCGTAGCCACCGCCCGTCGCCGGTGACTTCGTGATCGGACTTGTTCCGATCAGCGTGACGAGTAGATTCCGTTCGTGCCAAATTCGTCAGGCCTTCTAGTGCAGACTGACGAAGGATTCTTGTTTCCGGACGTGGACCTGATTAGGAGGATCTACCGCCACCTACATTTCAAGAGCCAGAATTCCCTGTGAATCTGGTTGGAGCCAGGCGCCTAGACTCCAGCAAGGTAATGATTCAAACATCCTATGTATGTTTATTGTTGAATATTTGATATGTATTGTACGTTTCCGGGGCAAAATTTTAACTTCATCTGCGCCCCCGGGAAACGGGATCCGGATCCGCCACTTTCGCCAACAGTGGTATCAGAGCCCAGGCTCGGATCCTTCAATACATTTTATGCCTGAATTGTATCGAATTTCAGATTTCAATTATTTCATAATAAAAAAAAATTTTTTAAGGGATCGGCCGCCGGCAACGCCACATGCGGCGGAGCCATCACGCGCAACGGCGCGCGCGCTTCGTCGTGCGCAGGTGTGTGCCTCGCATGGAGCGGCGATGCCTACCGCTGGCCACGTACGAAGGCCAGTCGATGCTTGCTGGTTGGCCAGCAGCCTCGCGCAACTGGTTGCGCCACGGTCGGGCGCAACGCCGGCCATCCTGCCGCGCATGGCGCGGCCAGCGTGCGGCCGTGTGCCGCACGCTGTGCATTGGCGGCGGCCGCCGCCATGCGGCGTGTTTCCGACAGCGAAGTGATGGCTAATTTCTTCTAGGTTTTGTTCGGGCCTGTCCCTTGCAACCCATGAAGTTTCCGGGCCAATATTTGATATTGGGCCGATTTTGGTCGGACCAAAATTGATTTTGAAAATTTTTGAGATTTTGGGTCTAAAATTGTTTTAAGCCCAAATTCGATGCAATTAAAATTAACAAAATGTGATTTTAATTATAGGATATGATTTTATAATTAAAATATGATTTTGTTGATAAAATATGATTTTGTCGACAAAATGCGATTTTATTTATAAAATATGATTTTATAATTAAAATATGATTTTGTAGGAAATTGTCAAATATGATTTGATTATTTAATTTATGTCAATTAATTAGATTGATTGCATGTTTGGGATGATCGAGAGCCGTGCCCAATGTGTTAGGTGTATGTAGCTCTCGTGATCGATCATCCCAAAGTTTATTTATATATATATACGATATATAGTTAGTTGAATCCGCATGTTTTAAATATGATTTAAAATATTATTGAGACCTAAAATTTTAAAATTAAAATCCCTTCGTTTTAAATATGATTTAAAACTGATATCAAGATTAAAAGTTTATTCGATAAACTAAGGGAATTTTAAATCTGTTTAAATTTTTTCCTACCTTCCATCAACAATGAATGTACGTCGATGCTACCCGCATACATGACCCAGCTCATATTATTGAGGGGGTTATGTATGCCGGAAAGCTGTACACGTCATTGACACTTGTTGTGAGTCGGTTGGAACTCCCTTTAATGTTGGCTCATATTATTGGGACGTTAAGGGGACCGTCCTTCACAACTCAACATTGATGGGTCATCTTGACACGTGATAGTAATCGGCATCATATTATTGGACCCTTACTGGACGTGAGGTAAATACATGGAGGTTGCACCGGTTGCAATTGGGCTCTACCTTTTGAGGGTCATGGTTGGCTGATATTATTCGGGAGCATGATCGCTTGATTGGGCTCTGTACCCACTAAGGAAACTTGCTTTCTCGATTTCATTAGAGGTGGTGAAATCGTTAAAATAGTGGGAGGGTAATTCATAAAACTAAATGACCTTGTTTTATGTCTTAGCGTTTTTCATATATAGTTAGTAATGCATGTCTGTTTTTCTTTTCAGTATAAACTGCTTATAAAATGTCTTCGATCAAAAACCCACTCACTGCTATACTGGATAGCAACAAGTTCACCGGTCTAAACTACCAAGACTCGCTTCGAAATCTCAATATTGTATTGGCTTCGGAGAAACTTCTCTACACGTTAGAGAAGAGCCCTCCGAAGGAAGCCCCTGCCGACGTCAGCCCTGAGGAGCTGACTACGCTTAACAAATGGTAGGATGACGAGCTTAAGACTCGATGCTATATGATGGCGTCGATGTCCAACGAAATGCAACGGTGTTTCGAGAAGACGGTGTATGCTGATGACATACATCTTCATCTCAAAGAGCTCTATGGGGAAAACTCTCGACATGAGAGGTTCACCACTGTCAAGGAGCTTATGACGAGCCGCATGCACGATGGGACTTTGGTCCGCGAGCATGGGGTTCGTAGATTGGGCTCATTGAAAAGTTGGTGGTCCTTGACATCACACTTCCACATGAGCTGTCTGTGGATTTGCTTCTCCTCTCAGTACCCGCTGCATTCGACACCTTTGTGGTCAACTTCAACATGAACAAGCTGGAAGCCATCCTTGAAGAGGTGGTTAACATGCTGGTCGTGTTTGAGGGGACCATGAATAAGGACAAGCCCATCCTCCTTATGGGCTCTTCTTCCATTGCGAAGAAGGGGCCCAAACGGAAGGGCAAGAAGCGTTCTTCCCATGCGAAGGAGGAAAAATCCACCAAGAAGCCCAAGGCAAAGGTTTCCAAGCCAAACAAGACTGAGAATGTTTGCCACCACTGCCACAAGCCTGGGCATTGGAGTAGGAACTGCAAGGAGTACCTCGAGCAGTTGCGAACTGCAAAAGGTATGTTCTATACCGAAATAAATATGTCTCTTAATTCGACTTCTTGGGTACTTGATACCGGATGTGGATCTCATATCTGCAATGATTTACAGGTGATGACAAGAAGCTGACGTCTTAGAGAGGTGAGAGCCACTTGAGGCTGGGCAATGGAGCAAGAGTTGCTGCAGTAGCTATAGGAGATGTTTATTTATTTCTATCTTCAGATTTTAAGTTTTTATTGATAAACATTTTATTTGTTCCCGAATTAATAAAGAACATTATTTCTGTTTCTATGCTTGATAGTGATGGATATTCTTGTATTTTTGCTAATTCGATTTGCAGTATATACAAGAATGAATGTTTAATTGGAACTGGGGAACGCTAAAATGATTTATACACCTTAAAATTAAAAGAAGTTCCAACTCGCGATGTGGAAACACATACAACAACAATTAAAAGGAAATGCGATAGCTTGAACCCAGCACAACTTTGGCACGCTAGGCTAGGTCATATTTTCCTAAGTAGGATGAACAAGTTCGTTAGGAGTGACATGTTTGATTTGTCAGACATTAACTCCCTACCGACATGTGAGTCTTGTCTCAAAGGAAAGATGACTAAACAACCCTTCAAGGGCAAGCCTGAACGTGCTCAAGGCCCATTGGATTTGATCCATACTGATGTGTGTGGCCCACTTAGTATTGGTACTAAGTACGGTCACACATACTTCATCACCTTTACCGATGATTACTCTAGGTATGGGTACTTGTACTTGATGAAACACAAGTCTGAATCTTTTGAAAGGTTCAAAGAATTCAAGGCTGAAGTAGAAAATCAGTTAGGTAAAATTATTAAAGCGCTTCGATCCGATCGAGGTTGTGAATACTTGAGTGCTGAATTCCAAGACTATCTTAAAGAGAATGGAATTCTCTCACAGTGGACCCCTCCGGCCACACCACAGCTCAATGGTGTAGCGGAGCGTCGTAATCGAACCCTGATGGACATGGTTCGATCCATGATGAGCTTCACTGAGCTTCCTACCTCGTTTTGGGGCTATGAGCTCGAAACGGCGATCATGTTGTTGAACAATGTCCACACCAAGGCAGTGGATAAGACTTCATATGAGATATGGATGGGCAAGCCGCCCAAATACTCATACATGAGGATTTGGGGATGTCCTGCTTACGTGAAGTAGACAGTGGGAGATAAGCTGGATACTAGATCCATCTTATGCTACTTCATTGGGTATCCAAAGAATTCCATTGGATACTACTTCTACTATCCCAACGAAACAAAAGTGTTTGTTTCTAGAAATGCCACCTTTATGGAAAGGGAATTTCTACTCGATAGAAAAGGCAAGATAGTAGAACTCGAAGAAGTTCGAGAACCATCTGAATTGCCAAGTGAGTCTCCCGCACCTCCAGAGCCAGTACCAGAAATGGTCGCCCCTAGGAGATTCGAAAGGGTTCCTAGGGCTCCTGAAAGATATGGTTTCCTCCTTGAACATGATCAAGGTGATCAAGTTGTTGGATGTGATCCAAGAACTTTCAAGGAGGTAATTTCCGATGATGATTCTATTTTTTGGCTTGAAGCAATGCAGTCTGAGATTGACTCAATGCATGCGAACCAAGTTTGGACTCTTGTTAATCCTCCCGAAGGAATTGTTCCTATTGGGTGTAAATGGATATACAAGAGGAAACTCGGGCCTGATGGTAAGGTGTTGACCTACAAGGCGCGACTGGTCGCGAAAGGTTACACTCAAAGGCAAGGTGTTGACTATGATGAAACCTTTTCACCAGTCGTAATGTTCAAGTCAATTAGAATCTTACTAGCCATAGCCGCATGGTGCGACTTTGAGATATGGCAAATGGATGTGAAAACTGCGTTCCTTAATGGAAACATTAAGGAAGAGATCTATATGACGCAGCCTGAGGGTTTCACATCTGTAGGAAGTGAGCATAAGGTATGCAAACTTCAGAGATCGATCTACTGTCTCAAACAAGCATCGAGGAGTTGGAACCTGAGATTCGATGAAACAATTAAGGAATTTGGTGTCATCAAGAATCCCGAGGAGCCATGTGTGTATAAGAAGGTAGTTAAGAATGCTGTGACATTCTTTGTACTTTATGTTGATGACATTCTACTCATTGGGAATGACATAGGAATGTTGCAGTCAACTAAAGTCTGGTTGTCTAGTAGATTCTCGATGAAGGACATGGGTGAAGCATCCTATATTCTTGGAATACAGATCTATCGGGATAGATAGAAAAGGATGCTCGGACTCACCCAAGCTACCTACATCGACACCATACTTAAGCGGTTCTCTATGGAAGAGTCCAAGAGAGGACACCTACCTATGTGCCACGGGGTCACTCTATCTAAGTCTATGTGTCAAAAGACTGATGAGGAGATAGAGAGTATGACACGTGTGCCATATGCCTCGGCAATAGGTATTATTATGTATGACATGATCTCAACTAGACCGGATGTTGCATATGCTCTGAGTGTCATGAGCCGCTACCAGGCCAACCCCGGCCAATTGCATTGGAAGGCTATGAAGGATATTCTTAAGTACTTACGAAGGACTAAGAATATGTTCATGGTCTATGGGGTTGATGAACTGAAATTGGAAGGCTACACTGTTTCTAGCTTCCAATGTGACGTGGATGATTCGAAGTCTACCTCTGGATTTGTATTCATGC
Source organism: Dorcoceras hygrometricum (assembly GCA_001598015.1). NCBI lineage: Eukaryota > Viridiplantae > Streptophyta > Magnoliopsida > Lamiales > Gesneriaceae > Dorcoceras > Dorcoceras hygrometricum. Next base: position 403,255 of record KV000358.1, on the reverse strand, counting down.
TCAATGGTGGTGTTGTCTCTTGGAAGAGTTCCAAGAAAGACACCATCGCGGATTCAACCACTGAGGTTGAGTACATCGCAGCATCAGCTGCTGCTAATGAGGCGGTTTGGATAAGGAATTTCGTCCAAGAGTTGGGCGTCATCCCTGATGGAGTTGGTCCAGTCCCGGTGTACTGCGACAACACGGGTGCCGTTGCGCAAGCAAAGGAGCCTAGGTCTCACCAAAGATCCAAACATATACTGAGGAAATACCACATAATCCGGGATATTGTGGCTAGAGGTGACATAGCAGTTGAGAGAGTCGCCTCTGCGGACAACATTGCTGATCCACTTACGAAGCCCTTGCCAGGACCGTTGTTTGAAAAACATCGTGAAACAATGGGACTGCGTCTGATGAGTAGTTGGCTACATGGCAAGTGGGAGATTGTTAGAGTAGATGCCCAACTAGCCAACTTGTGGCGTCTGGGTTTTATAGACTCTTGTGTATAACGATCTTTATATATGATATACACATTTCTTATATGGCATTCTTTATTTTCATTATGATTATAGTGTTAACAATTGTGTTGGATAAAGACCTAGAATTCACCATAGTGTATGTTAGATGTGATAGTGGATGTGATGGCTATCATGAAAAACATCTAATAGTCACTGTGCATTCTGAACACGTTCCTAGTCGATTGGGCCGTCAAAATGAGGATAAGGCCGCCCGAGCTTGAGACTAGCGTCTGCGATGTGAAGTATCATGTTTCATTAGTAGGGAACATTATGATGTTCTGAGCATGCAGATGGATAGTGACCTGGTGATCTATTGAACTACCCTCGTTCGAACTTTCCAAGTGGTTACCATTTGTCGAGTGGATAAGTCCGAGATATTGGTTGTACTGATTAGTCCTCACGACTCGAAACGTTATTGAGACTCTACATGATAGGCGCCCCACTTTGACCCGTTTACCGACCCAGTTGGGATCATTAGGTGGCGGGATTGGGTGAGGTCCCGATGCATGTAGGAGTCGATGCTTCGTTGTCGATGATTCACCGCTCGCTTTTATGCGTGGATATCCTATGTTATCTGAGGAGACAATAGTGTAACAAATCTCTGGCCAGAGTACTGGATGTGTTTTAGGTAAATGGGTTTGCCTAGTAACACTCGCGATGTCACTATTTGATCTCAAAGATGTATGAATAGCTATCTGATCTCTAGCGACTCTCGATTTACCAATGGTCGTTGATCTGATTGGGATATATGTTTTGAAAGGACCGTATTGTAAGTTAACCACGACCAATTGGTTCTTGAAGGCACTATAAGTGATACCTAGGGGATCATGGCGCGATGTTGCTAGGCGCTTTACCATGATCCATTGGTCAAGTCCGAAATAGTGATTTCGGAGTCACAATGGTTGTGAGCCCATGGCTAGCTGTATCCCTGAACCATTGAGGGTCACACAAGTACTGGATTCACGATTCCTGCACGGAAACTAAGCTCAATGTGTTGAGCATAGGAGGAGAATTTTAGGGAGTGCGTCTTCCTAAAAGTCAACAGGGGTCAAATTGGGATTTCCCAAATTTGAGGGGCTAAACTGTAATTTTGGACTAGGTGGTCTGAAAAATTGTTTTTCGCATCATAATATTCAGTTTTGGAAACTGAGTCGATCGGTCCGATCTGATCTTCGATCGTAATTATGATGAAACCGCAGTGATTTAAATGAAACGAATGTTCATATGGACCTGGGCCTGTCCCAAGTCTAATGGGCCGGTTCAAGCCCATCATAGGTCTATATGTTGATATGACCTAGGGCTACAATCATAACTTACACACACAACCCTAGCCCTTTGTGCGCCGCCGCCGCCGCCGCCTCACCGCCGCCCGCCGCCGGTGACTTCGTGATTGGACTTGTTCCGATCAGCGTGATGAGGAGATTCCGTTCGTGCCAAATTCGTCAGGCCTTCTAGTGCAGGCTGACGAAGGATTCTTGTTTCCGGACGTGGACCTGATTAGGAGGATCTACCGCCGCCTACATTTCAAGAGAAAGAATTCCCTGTGAATCTGGCTGGAGCCAGGCGCCTAGACGCCCGCAAGGTAACGATTCAAACATCCTATGTATGTTTATCGTTGAATATTTGATATGTATTGTACGTTTTCGGGGCAAACTTTTAACTTCCGCTGCGCCCCCGGGAAAGGGGATCCGGATCCGCCACTTTCGCCAACAAGGTATTGCACCTCATAATAGCAGCACGAAATTTTATTTTTCAATAGCAGCGCTGTTAAGTTGTTTTTCGGTCCTAACAAGTGGTATCAGAGCAGATTGTTCTTGAACGAGCACTTATTTTAAAACACATGTACTATGTTTTTAAAATGTTTTAAATATTTTGAGAAGCTTATATTATGAAGGCCAGATGAAAATGATTTGTTTTATATATAGAACTGTTTTCTTTTGTCGAGCTGACACGGAATGTGCGAGTTCCGTGTGGATGCCAAGATCCTATTTCGGTTGGGCTATAAGTTCACCTGGAGCGAGACACAGTGACAGCACATGGTACGAAATAGGAGAAATGAAAGAAAATCTGAGCTTTAGCTGTCACATTTTCTTTCTGGTTCTTCATATGTGAGTGACTCGGTAGCACATGTTTTTATTTGAAACAATATTTAAAGTGCTCTGATGGTATGCGGAATTTCAGCTGGTGCTTCATTTTTTTTAAAATGATTTGAGCTTATATTATAAAATATAGGGAGAGTTTTTATTAATCTTTCTCTGCATCTATTAGCTAAAGCAGAAGCATACTATCGGCTATTTCAAAATCATATCATTCATACATACGGCTTTTCCCAATTTTGGTTTCCAAAATCTGTACAATTCCTGCTGTCACGTTGTTTTTTGTTGTGGCAGTGTAGGGAGAGCTTTATTTAAAATTTGTCGGGAAAACCAGTTTTCGATTCCTTTTTGATTCCCACAAAAAGGGAGAGAATTTGTTAGTTCATGCATTTGTTATTCCAAGTTTTGTGTAAATCATAAAGGGAGAGATTGATGGATCTGTGTAAACAGATCCAGATCTTAGTTTTGAGTTATACAAAACTTGTTATTATGTTACTAATGTTTCTACTAAGTGTGCAGATGTTAGCTGGAAATGAACAGTAGAAAGCTGATGAACAGTAGAAATCTTATGAACTGTAGAGATCTGAACGTAGAGAAGATCAGTAGTAGATAAGATGCATTAAGCAGTAGATGAGTTTTAAACTGAAGCTGGATAAGATGGATTCAGCAGTAGATGGATTCAGCAGTTGTGAAGAAGAAATATCTGAATAGAGGCGAAAGAGAAGTATTCAGCTGTGACGCCCGAACCCAACGGGGCCACGAGAATTGTGGTAAATAAAAATTTTCAAATAAAAGAAGGCAAAAAGGTAATTTATTATAAGCTGTATCTCTTATAACTTAAAAGAAACAAAACACAAGACAATCTCAAAGACCAGCAGGTACCTAATTCGCGAGCCAACTACTAAAGACATTCGCGGAAAACAGTTTTCATTGATAATTGCAATTGCGATTTACAACAGCTGATATTCTAGGTAAATATACAACCGTTGCTACTGATCTAATACAGTACAAATTAAATCAAAATGATACAACTGAGACACGGAAAACGTAGGCCTTGGATAAACACAACACCACCCAGCAGCTGTATTTCAAGTTTCACCTTCTGTTCGCTCTCCAGTTTTCGCACCTGCACCATTTTAACAGCTAGTGAGCCTAGAGGCTCAGCAGGTAAAACCTGAATATTAACATTTTCATTTAACGCAGGCAGACAACTGTACATGCATAAACATTTCATAAACAATTCGTTCGTAATCTTAGAGACAGGGGATAATAGCCCAGCTCTAACATCAATTCCTTTTCTTTGGACTATGGCATATAAGCTCCTCATGGTCCGTGTTGCACTTTGATCAAAATGACTCCCGATATCAGTTTTTAGCATATAGCTCATTATGAAAGGTCAGTCGACATCTAGACAACTGCTCACCGTTCTCCTTGGTGACCGTCAACTATCTATGCCATAATCTTAAAATAAACTTTGTTCCATTAACATCTTTTCTTAAAACTTTCTTGCTTAAAATCCTCGGGTTCCATCATTTTAAAACTTTGGCTTCCACTTTGAAATTTTACTGAGTATCGAATTCGAACTTGAGATCGTAACAATGGAGAGAAACCAGTCGCAATGCAGGGAACAGTCGTAAGAAAAAGGAACAGCACTTATGAAACAAAACAGATCCCTGCTGTTCCCAAATATCGCTAAAATAAACCAGCTGGAATAAACAGAAACCAGCTGCAAGATCCCTTACTGAGACAATCGTATTAAATGAAACGATGTCGTTGAAGTAAACAACAGGTAGGATGACAAGACTATCTGCTGATATTTTATAACTTAAAGAAACGACGTTGTTAGCGAATCAATCAGTCGCAAGGAAAAGCGCTAACACGTATATATAAATAAATAGTACCAGTCGCAAGACTAATACCAGCTGAAATGAACAGTACTTATAAACGAATAAAGCAACTGCTGAACTATCACAATGGAATGCATCTGCTGGTGAACAGTGCATCTGCTGAATTCTGAAAGACAACGCAACTGTTGAATTCTAACAACGAATGCAGCTGCTGAATTAGTTCAATAGGAATGCACCTGCTGATGTACAGTGCATCTGCTGATTTTATTAAAACAACGCAACTGCTGAATTCTAACAAATGAATGCAGCTGCTGGCTGAAAGACAACGCAACTGTTGAATTCTAACAACGAATGCAGCTGCTGAATTAGTTCAATAGGAATGCACCTGCTGATGTACAGTGCATCTGCTGATTTTATTAAAACAACGCAACTGCTGAATTCTAACAAATGAATGCAGCTGCTGGTTTTAACAAGAAAAGATGCACCTGCTGATGAACAGTGCATCTGCTGGAATTTACGAAAGACACTTATAATATCGAAACAATGATCACGCTACCAGCCGTCGCCTATTCGGGTCGGGTTCCATCATTTTAAAACTTTGGCTTCCACTTTGAAATTTTACTGAGTATCGAATTCGAACTTGAGAACAATGGAGAAAACGAATAAAGCAACTGCTGAACTATCACAATGGAATGCATCTGCTGGTGAACAGTGCATCTGCTGAATTCTGAAAGACAACGCAACTGTTGAATTCTAACAACGAATGCAGCTGCTGAATTAGTTCAATAGGAATGCACCTGCTGATGTACAGTGCATCTGCTGATTTTATTAAAACAACGCAACTGCTGAATTCTAACAAATGAATGCAGCTGCTGGTTTTAACAAGAAAAGATGCACCTGCTGATGAACAGTGCATCTGCTGGAATTTACGAAAGACACTTATAATATCGAAACAATGATCACGCTACCAGCCGTCGCCTATTAAACCAGACTTTATACTGATTCAACTAGCAACTACTGATTACACAATCATCAAATCCCGACATTACAGCAAAAAGGAAGAACATTCGTAAACATTATAATAATGCAGCTGCTGAATCTTAATCAAGGAGATGCAGCTGCTGAAACATAGCTCGACATTTGTAACATCAAAACAACAACTATGCCATCAGCCGTTGCCTATCAAACCATAATTTATAATTATTCAACTAGCAACTACCGATTACACAGTTATCAAATTCTGATATTACAGCTACAGCAAGAAGAACATTCATAACATTCTGGAAATAAACTCGAATCCTCAGTACTTTTAAACCATCATGAACTTTCTGGAAGACATCATAAACATCAAAACATCATTTTCGAACCCATCTTTCTTTCCTTTTCATGTCTAAATCATTTCAAACATGAACTTTAAACATATCTTAAACATACAGGAAAGCAGATCCATAAAAACAACAATATATGCTTCAAATGGTGTAGCAAAGGATCAGCTTTTACTTGCCTTAAACAAAGCTTTGCGACAACAGCTAATTCCTGCAGAAATCCTCCCTTTGAGCAATGCACGAACTCTTCTGGAAATATTTTTTGAAGAACACTTTAAGACTTTTCTTTGTAAATGATGAAAATCTTACTTTGAAAACAGGTTTTTATATGAAAGGGATTAGTGGCAAGCTACTTGTAATATTTAGCATGACACACTTCTAAAGTTTAGTAAAATTCCCTTCATATCATTTTAATTTGTAAAACACCAAACCTTTTCCAAAAGAAATCATTTCACCTCCTTAAAATATTGAAAATAATGCATAGGCCCATTAATATACATTCAATTTTATATGTATCATGTTATGTATTTAAGTATGTAATGTTTTAAGAAAATTAGAATATATTGATGGGCCAAGGTTTTAAAGTTGCATGATTTTTATGAAACGCATGCATCATGAAAGTTTAAATTATGTTAAGGCATGTATGAAAATGTTTTTGAGAAATTGAAGTGTTGTGGGGCAAAGTAACGATGGGAGTTAGACGGGTAGACGGGCCTGGGGATCCCCTGTTAATGTATAACAATTATGAGCCTATGGATCCATGTGATCACGACATGGTGAAGTGGCAAGCATAGAGGTGTGACATATAGGGATCCCGAGATAAGGTCGGGTGAACCACACCGCCACATACATTGGTTTATAGATTGATCAATCAAATTTAACGGCTCTCACTTCATGGATACGACTCGCATGTTCTTTTAAGTTATGTTATGTATTATGCTATGCCTTAACATATATGTTATGACGATTTATGTACGACTACAGCATGCTTTAACTTTTTAAGGCCTTTTAATGCACGCATGTCATGAAAATTATGTTCATACACTTATGTGCTTGTATGTGGTTTTACTATATGTACCTTGTTATTAGCGGATATAGCATGTTGTACCTTTAGGCTCACTAGGTTTATATGGTGCAGGTGAGCATGATAATGTTGATGATATTACTCCGACCGGCGGTGAGAACGTCTGATGCTCCGCTGCGGCTGTTACCCCGTGACCGCTTAGTTATTCCATGTTACTTACTTTTAAACATGTTCAGTTTTTCCGCAAACAGTTTTTGAATACTCTGATTTTTATGCCGAGTGTCAGAGGAGCTTTGATCAGCTGAAGGAGGCCCTTACTTCAGCACCAGTGTTAGCTATGCCAGTGGACCAGGAGGAGTTTGTGGTTAATACCGATGCTTCTTTGAGAGGATTGGGTGCAGTTCCGATGCAAGGGGGTAAGGTTATTGCGTATGCGTCGAGACAGCTGAAGAGTTATGAGCCGAACTATCCGACGCATGATCTGGAGCTTGCAGCAGTAGTGTTCGCACTGAAGATTTGGAGACACTATTTGTACGGCGAGAAGTGTCAGATTTTCACCGACCATAAGAGCCTCAAGTACTTCTTCACCCAGAAGGAGTTGAATATGAGGCAGCGCAGATGGCTAGAGTTGGTGAAGGACTATGACTATGACATTAGCTACCATCCGGGTAAGGCTAATGTGGTAGCAGACGCTTTGAGCCGGAAGACTTCAGTGGTGTCGTGTTTATCAGTTGAGCGACCACTACAGACTGAGATTCAGAGATTTGGGTTGGAGTTTTATTCAGTAGGACGTGCGCCTAGCCTCGCAGCACTCACAGTTCAGCCGACTCTTCGAGATCGGATTAGGGACGCCACGCCGCAGATGAGCAGTTACAGCAGTGGAAAGGGAGGGATGAGGCCAGAGGACGAGGTTTGTACACAGTTGAGGATGGGATAGTCCGTTTCAGGGGTCGCATGTGGGTACCCAGCACTGAGCAGTTGAGAGCTGAGATCTTATCAGAGGCCCATGCATCGATGTATTCCATTCATCCAGGGAGTACGAAGATGTACAGGGATTTGCAGGCACTTTACTGGTGGCCAGGGATGAAGAGGGATATCGGAAGATTTGTATCAGAGTGTTTGACCTGTCAGCAGGTCAAGGCAGAGCACCAGAGACCAGCAGGATTGCTACGGCCACACCCTATCCCTGAGTGGAAATGGGAGAACATCACGATGGATTTTGTGGTTGGTTTACCCAGGAGTCCCAGAGGCTTTACGACGATTTGGGTGATTGTGGATCGACTCACCAAGTCCGCACACTTCCTACCGGTGAAGACCACTTTCACACTGACGCAGTATGCAGAGCTATACATTAGAGAGATTGTCAGGCTGCATGGCATACCAGTCTCTATTATGTCAGATAGGGATTCCCGGTTTACTTCTGCGTTTTGGAGGAGCTTGCATGCTGCATTGGGGACCAATATATCTTTTAGTACAGCTTTTCACCCGTAGACAGATGGTCAGTCGGAGAGAGTCATCCAGATTCTAGAGGATTTACTGAGAGCCTGCGTGATAGATTTCCAGAGTGCGTGGGATTCTAGGTTGCCCTTGGTAGGTACGGTTTGAGACCGGTAAGCGGGGACGAGTCCGGAGTCGACCAAATCGAAAATATTTTAATGTTTTAGCACTTAGATATATTTTAAAGCAAAATATTTTTATTTTATGCACAATTTCCAAGAAAATGAGATTTTATGCACGGTTACCGAGGATGACCCGTTTTTCGCCTATACGGGCCATTTTTATGACTTTTATGACACTTTTAAAATTGAGAGGCCTTATGTTACGAAAATTAAAGGCGGGGGCTGATATTTAAATTTTTTTAAGCCTTTTTAATTAGGGGATGGGCTAGTATAATGATGGGCTTATATTTTTTTTAAATAAAACAAGGTGGAAGGGCTTTTTAGCCCATTTTTTCACACACCCTCCACCTAAACTCGAAATTTTGCCCTAGCCCTCCTCTCATCAGCCAACTTCAGACTCCATACTCTCCTTGGTGGCCAAAAATTGCAAGTTTCTCCATTGGAACTCAAGGTGTGGTCGTCTCCATTGTCCTCCGCCCCGGTATCACGTATTTTTGCTTCTCTATCAACCAAGACATGTTATATTCTTTCTTTTCTCACCATATAGATCATATTACACTGTTTTTATAAATATTATGCATGAAAATTTCGTGTATGCTTCAGATCTCAAGGTTTATGTTTATGATCATGCATGTACTCATATGTGCACCTCACGGTTTTGATCCTTTTTGCATGGCTTCGGTTCATGGGCTGCTTGAGGGGTCTTGGCTCATGGTTAAGTGGTTCATGGTGGTCCTAGGAGTGGCTTGTCGTGGTTCTAAGTGGTGGAATTGTGGTCGAACCAATGGCTTGATGTCGCACACCGCGCAGTGTGTGTTTGTGCTTGTCGCGTGCGTCTCCTTCCCAGCGTTCGTTCTCCTTCTTGAAAGCTCGGTTGGGGCTGTGGTTGGTCTCGTTAGAACCGCCTAGACCTGAGGGTGGTCCAACCGGAAGGGCTCCGGCAGTGGTGGCTGGAGCAGGGAGAACGAACGAGAAAACCAGAAGGTGGTCGCGACGGCGCAGTATGGCTGGTGCGTCCACTTGCATCGACCATATCTCCCTGGTTAGGTCACGGTTTGAGCCAAGGTCGGTCAGGTTAGAACCGCCTGGACCTCGGGGTGGTCCAGTCGGAAGGGTTCCGGCAGTGGTGGCCGGAGCAGGGAGAACTAAGGTAACAACCCGAGACTGGTCGCAGCGGCAGCTTGTGCAGGAGAGTGTATTTTAGGTTTAGGGTTGAGTGTTTGGTTTTGGCCGGTTCGTTTGGGCCGATGGGTCGGTTCAATCGGGTCGGGTCGAGTGGTTTAAGTGTCGAGTCAATATTTTAAGTTCGGTCCGAGTTATTTTATTTTTGGGCCGGGTTATTTTATTTTTAAAGTTCGAGTCATTTTTATCGGGTCAAGTCTTCTTTTTAAGTTAAGATTTAGTTTTTGGTCAAATGACTTCGGGTCAACGATTTTAAGTCAAAATCTATTTTAAGTTGCTGGAATTTTTAATTAGATTGAGTTTTTAGCCAAATTAGTGGATTTTTGGCCGATATTTATTTTAATAAGTTTTAAGCCTTTTTAAAGATATTTGGCCGAGTCCTTCAAACGATTTTAAAAAGGGTTTGTTCTTAGTTGTTGGGCCATTATGAGTTGGAATTAGTATGATTTTAAGTTTGAATTTAGGCTTTGGGCTTAGAAGTAGTGGGCCAGTCGCTTGAGCCAGTCCTTGATCGGGCCGAGAAAATAATGCATAGGCCCATTAATATACATTTAATTTTATATGTATCATGTTATGTATTTAAGTATGTAATGTTTTAAGAAAATTAGAATATATTGATGGGCCAAGGTTTTAAAGTTGCATGATTTTTATAAAACGCATGCATCATGAAAGTTAAATTATGTTAAGGCATGTATGAAAATGTTTTGAGAAATTGAAGTGTGGTGGGGCAAAGTACCGATGGGAGTTAGCCGGGTAGCCGGGCCCGGGGATCCCCTGTTAATGTATAACGATTATGAGCCTATGGATCCATGTGATCACGACATGGTGAAGTGGCAAGCATAGAGGTGTGACATATAGGGATCCCGAGGTAAGGTCGGGTGAACCACACCGCCACGTACGTTGGTTTATAGATTGATCAATCGAAATAATATCCAGCTAAACCCAAGAAACTCCTTACTTCTGCAACATTGGCCAGTCGCGAACAGCTTCTACCTTGGCTGGGTCAACTTCTATTCCATCCTTAGAAATTATATGGCCTAAGAATGATACTTTCTCCATCCAGAAATCACATTTGCTAAATTTAGCAAACAACTGCTTATCTTTCAAAATCTGGAGTACGATTCTTAAATGTTGGATGTGCTCCCTTCTGGTCTTAGAATACACTAAGATGTCATCAATGAATACAACTACAAACTGGTCCAAAAATGATTGAAAGACCCTATTCATTAAATACATAGAAGCTGATGGAGCATTCATAAGTCCAAAGGGCATAACCAAAAATTCATAATGGCCATACCTAGTTCTAAAGGCTGTCTTATAAACATCAGTTGCCTTAATCTTCAGTTGGTGATATCCAGACCTCAAGTCGATCTTAGAAAATACTACTGACCCTCTCAATTGGTCAAACAGATCTTATATCCTGGGTAATGGATACTTATTCTTAATTGTCAGTTTATTTATCTCGCGGTAATCTATACATAATCTCATACTCCCATCCTTCTTCTTAACAAATAAAACAGGGGCTCCCCAAGGGGAAGTACTTGGTATTATAAACCCCTTATACAACAGATCTTGTATTTGTTCTTTCAGTTCTTTCATTTCTGATGGAGCTAATCGATATGGTGGTCTAGATACTGGAGCAGCTCCTGGAACCAAATCAATCGAAAATTCCAACTCCCTGTCTGGTGGCAATCCGTGGATATCTTCTGGAAAAACCTCAGGGAATTCGTTTGCTACTTCTACAATTGACAGCTGGGGTCTATCAGTCGCTGCTAACGATGATATAATTGAAGGGACTTTATTAACATGTTTGGCCAAAAACTGGAATGACTCTTTTCCTGGTGGGTTAACAGCTACTGCTCGTAGTTTAAAGTCAATTACTACCCCATACTTAGTTAGCCAATCTATTCCCAAAATCAATTATTCTATAGCCCGTAATCCACCACATACATATATCAGAACATGCTAAATAATTTAAAGACAATGCTCTGAAAATAAACTCACAACTTAGAAGAACAGACGATGAACTTTGATCCAGCTGATGGTGAGTGTGTTTATCTCAGGAACGTTGCTCTGATACCATGTTGTGACACCCGAACCCAACGGGGCCACGAGAATTGGGGTAAATAAAAATTTTCAAATAAAAGAAGGCAAAAAGGTAATTTGTTATAAGCTGTATTTCTTATAACTTAAAAGAAACAAAACACAAGACAATCTCAAAGACCAGCAGGTACCTAATTCGCGCGCCAACTACTAAAGACATTCGCGGAAAACAGTTTTCATTGATAATTGCAATTGCGATTTACAACAGCTGATATTCTAGGTAAATATACAACCGTTGCTACTGATCTAATACAGTACAAATTAAATCAAAATGATACAACTGAGACACGGAATACGTAGGCCTTGGATAAACACAACACCACCCAGCAGTTGTATTTCAAGTTTCACCTTCTGTTCGCTCTCCAGTTGTCGCACCTGCACCATTTTAAAAGCTAGTGAGCCTAGAGGCTCAGCAGGTAAAACCTGAATATTAACATTTTCATTTAATGCAGGCAGACAACTGTACATGCATAAACATTTCATAAACAATTCGTTCGTTATCTTAGAGACAGGGGATAGTAGCCCAGCTCTAACATCAATTCCTTTTCTTTAGACTATGGCATATAAACTCCTCATGGTCCGTGTTGCACTTTGATCAAAATGACTCCCGATATCAGTTTTAGCATATAGCTCATTATGAAAGGGCAGTCGACATCTAGACAACTGCTCACCATTCTCCTTGGTGACCGTCAACTATCTATGCCATAATCTTAAAACAAACTTTGTTCCATTAACATCCTTTCGTAAAACTTTCTTGCTTAAAATCCTCGGGTTCCATCGTTTTAAAACTTTGGCTTCCACTTTGAAATTTTACTGAGTATCGAATTCGAACTTGAGATCGTAACAATGGAGAGAAACCAGTCGCAATGCAGGGAACAGTCGTAAGAAAAAGGAACAGCACTTATGAAACAATACAGATCCCTGCTGTTCGCAAATATCTCTAAAATAAACCAGCTGGAATAAACAGAAACCAGCTGCAAGATCTCTTACTGAGACAATCGTATTAAATGAAACGATGTCGTTGAAGTAAACAACAGGTAGGATGACAAGACTATCTGCTGATATTTTATAACTTAAAGAAACGACGTTGTTAGCGCATCAATCAGTCGCAAGGAAAAGCGCTAACACGTATATATAAATGAATAGTACCAGTCGCAAGACTAATACCAGCTGAAATGAACAGTACTTATAAACGAATAAAGCAACTGCTGAACTATCACAATGGAATGCATCTGCTGGTGAACAGTGCATCTGCTGAATTCTGAAAGACAACGCAACTGCTGAATTCTAACAACGAATGCAGCTGCTGAATTAGTTCAATAGGAATGCACCTACTGATGTACAGTGCATCTGCTGATTTTATGAAAACAACGCAACTGCTGAATTCTAACAAATGAATGCAACTGCTGGTTTTAATAAGGAAAGATGCACCTGCTGATGAATAGTGCATCTGCTGGAATTTACGAAAGACACTTGTAATATAGAAACAATGATCACGCTACCAGCCGTCGCCTATTAAACCAGACTTTATACTGATTCAACTAGCAACTACTGATTACACAATCATCAAATCCCGACATTACAGCAAAAAGGAAGAACATTCGTAAACATTTTAACAATGCAGCTGCTGAATCTTAATCAAGGAGATGCAGCTACTGAAACATAGCTCGACATTTGTAACATCAAAACAACAACTATGCCATCAGCCGTTGTCTATCAAACCATACTTTATAATGATTCAACTAGCAACTACCGATTACACAGTTATCAAATTCTGATATTACAGCTACAGCAAGAAGAACATTCATAACATTCTGGAAATAAACTCGAATCCTCAGTACTTTTAAACCATCATGAACTTTCTGGAAGACATCATAAACATCAAAACATCATTTTCGAACCCATCTTTCTTTCCTTTTCATGTCTAAATCATTTCAAACATGAACTTTAAACATATCTTAAACATACAGGCAAGAAGATCCATAAAAACAACAATATATGTCTTCTAGACATATCTGTAAGGGTAGCCCAAATCCACCACAATTCTATATGAGAGATTACTTTATGCTAAAACATGAATTTAAAACTCACGGATTTAGAAGCGGTTGGAGAGAGCTGCTCAGACTGGAAGTGTGTTTATCTCAAGGACCATGCTCTGATACCAACTGTAACGACCGGACTTTTCTCAAAAGAAATTTAGAAATTTGGGGTTCGAATTGAAAGACCCAAAAATTTCAATCTTAATAAACATAAAATTCGTTACTAAATTCTGGACTAAATTGCGAATAAACACAATTCATTACTGCTGAATGCGGAACAATTGAAACAATGAAGAAAATCAGCTGGAAGGGTAATCCAAACGCTGAACTAACTCCTCTGCTGAACAAATAACACATACGGAACTGAAATACCAGCTGACAAAATACGAGTGAAGAACTGACATACCAGCTGATAAAAATACAAGTGAACTTGCATATATCTTTACACCAAATGTTCATACAGATTTCTACAAAATGAGAAACTAGAAACCTGCTAACATACAAAACCATAACTAAAATTCTGTACATCAAAATCTGAAAAGAAACAACGGAAGATGTCCACGATAAACACATCCTCCCTTTCTGATCATCTCCCTCCAGCTCTTACTGCTGATCACCTGCACTCAATGAAAACTAGTGAGCCGAAGGCTCAGCAGGTAAATCTGGAATAGCAAAATCATGCAATAGAACTGATATTGAAACTGGAAGCTGAATACATAACTGAAATCTGCGTACGCTTTGAAATGAACAAGCGCAATAATATATATAACTGGGAATTCTGATAGAAACTGAAAGCATAAAACATAATCAAATTCTGAAAACATTTTCTTTAAACATTCTCTGGAGCTGTGATTAAAATCACAATTGCGCTCTTCTGAAATTATGACAACACTTTAAACATTTTGGTCCAATTCGCTTGACCAAACTCCTGATATCAGTTTCTAGCTCTATGGCTCATGGTGAAGGGATATACAGATCCGTCGACCTATACACCTGATCCTTCCTCTGTTGAAAGGGCACACGGTTCGTCAGCCGCGCACTCACCCTTCTTCTGGGGACCCTCTTTGCTGTCATAACTTAAAATATTTTCTAAAACATCGTTCTTCTCTTTCTTTTCTTTCTAAAAATCTGTTTTCTTTCTCTCTTGCACGAATTACTGGTTTTTCTTTTGTCTAATGATGTTCTGGAACTGTAAAGGATTTCTCTGTAAAACTTGCGAAGATGAAAACTGAATAAATTAGCTACTTGAATCTGTCAGTTAAGTCGAAAGCTTCATTTGAATTGAAGTGTCAATGAGTAAGGAATCAAATTCTAAAATTTTGTTATCTGCTGAAGAAAATGAACAGTACCAGTCGCAAAACTAATACCAACTGAATGAACAATACCAGTCGCAACGAATAGGAAACCAGCCGCAAGACAAGAATCCAGTCGCAAGGTCTTTTAAACAAATGTAAGTGAAACGATGTCGTTAGCACTTAAACCAGTCGGTACAACCAGTCGCTACAACAAGTCGCTACAACCAGTCGCTACAACCAGTCGCTATGAACTATACTTAAAACAATAAAGCAACTGCTGAAATATCAAAATGGAATGCATCTATTGGTAAACAGTGCATCTGCTGAATGTCACGAAGACAACGCAACTGCTGAATTCTAACAAAGGAATGCAGCTGCTGATTTCTAATAAAGGAATGCACCTGCTGGTGTTAACAAATAAATACACCTGCTGGTTTTTGCAAAAGAGATGAACCTGCTGGTTTTACGATAACCATGCAGCTGCTGATTTTATAAAAACAAAGCATCTGCTGAATATCAATAGCTGATGAACAAATTACCAGCTGATGAACAAATTACCAGCTGATGAACAAATTAGCAACTGATAAACAACTATCAACTGATGAATAAACTGTCAGCTGATGAACAATAAAATATGCAACAGCTGAACATGAAATAGTGCGACTGCTGATCGCAACTACTGAACTCAAACAATACAATAGCTGAAATCTATACTTAGAATATTTTCGACAAAGCAATATCAGCAATGGTATAAGAACCAGCTTTCAGACTTAACCAGGTGAATGAAGATGGTTTTCCTTTGTCTGAAGAATTCAAAATATCTGAAGAAATTTCTGGAAATGATCGAATAAGCTACTTGTAAGCTACTTCGATGGAATTTCTGAAGAAAACTTAAGAACTAACTAAAAGAACATCATCAAACCATTTTCTGTAAACTTTCTGGATTAAAATCACAGTAAAATGCAACCTTCATAAAACAGAGCATAAACTTTTCTAGTTTTGAAGAACAGCCGAAGCCATCTTCCTTTCTTTAAAATCTCATATAACCATGCAAACAGAATCGAATATATGCTTTCACTGAGTGAGCAAGAAACAGAGTTTACTTGCCTGAATTCTTGAACACAAATCACGGTAGAAATCCAGCAACTCCTAACGCACCGCCTGTTTCCTTTAAAACTCTTTGAAAGTATTTTGTTCGGCTTCTTGAGAGAGAGCACCGCTTTATATGATTTGATTTTGAAAGTAATGATGCATGAAGCAGCTTAAGACCTATTTATATGATTTGTAAATGCCTAAGGAAGAAACGCATCCAATTCAATATGCCAAATTCTGAAAGAAGCGTGCTCTGTTTTAAACCAAATAATGCATATGAAAACCGAACAGTTTTAGTTAAAACAAAAGGATTCAATCGGCTTGTAGGAATTGTTTAGACATCTACTGTAATTGAATTTATGATATCTGGAATTTAGCTCTTAAATGGTAAAAGCTAAACAATACATAGATAAAATCTGAAACTCGATTAATCAAGAGTTGAATATAATAGCATTGTAATCCCTCAATCTCATATCTTTCTAGTTTGTGGCCTCTAAAATATCTGGGCATTACATCTAAAGTTTAGTAAAATTCCC
The DNA here is from genome assembly GCA_001598015.1 of Dorcoceras hygrometricum. Classification (NCBI taxonomy): domain Eukaryota; kingdom Viridiplantae; phylum Streptophyta; class Magnoliopsida; order Lamiales; family Gesneriaceae; genus Dorcoceras; species Dorcoceras hygrometricum. The sequence continues at coordinate 386,600 of KV000358.1, read as the reverse complement.
TTCATATCATTTTAATTTGTAAAACACCAAACCTTTTCCAAAAGAAATCATTTCACCTCCTTAAAATATTTTTCGATCGATTTAGAACCAGCTCGTGCATCACTCTTTGGAGTCGTCTGCTGGTACCAGCCGCAGCGCATCCTACTTGCTAACATCAATAAATCAGCAAATACATAACATTTAAAATTGCCAGTTTGGCCCATGTGATCAATAAAATGCATAAATGTGGTCCTATGGATTTTGGGGCGTTACATCAGCAGTCGTGACGTCATCCAAGCTTATTGAAGATTTCAGCAGTCGTGACGTCATCAAAAGCTGAGCAGCAGTGAGATGTATCAGATCTGATACAGTAACTCAATCAGATCTGATACTGTAGCAGACCAAGAGCTGAAAATAGTAAATAGCATTTTCGGAGGCCTAAACGAAGGAATTTGGCCAAAAACAGAGGAGCTCACTGCATAGGAGTGAGTCTTGCTCGTTGGGCCGTTTCGGAGGGAATAGCACAGGTCTCACGCGAAAATGTGATGTCTGATCAGTTGTTGAAGACAAGAGGAGCAGCTGATCAGAAGTTGAAAGCAGATGTTGATCAAAAGATAAGAAGAAAATAACATCGACCAGCTGGAGCGCTAAGGGAAATATGGACCAGCTGGAGCAATAAGAAGTCAGGATCAGCAGTTGATACAACAGGTGGATCAGCAACCTTGACGTCAGCAGAATCAGCGGTTGAACAAAGAACAGTTATCCGGATATGAACTGAAGAGAACGATTCAGCAGTGAGCTACAGTAGATTCAACAGTGAGCTACAGTACGTTCAGCAGTGAGCTACAGTAGTTTGTACATCCAGTCAAGAGCTACAGTGGATTGTTTAACAAGCCGTTGGAACTTAATGTTAGCGATAGTTAAACGATGTCGTTTGGATAAATGGATACGACAGCGTTTTTCCTTCGTTCTAAGGTTCAGTCGATGGATTTTGCGATGGTAATAACCAGCAGGTACATCTCTTAAGGGAAACCAGCAGGTAGCTACAGTGAAAAATTAAAAGAGAACCAGCCGTTGCGCATCAAGGATAAAAAAAAGACGCTGTGAAGTGAATAAACCAGACGCATCGCATAGCTAAAGAAAAACAGAAGATCAGCAGAAGAAGAAGTCTGGCAGACGAGAGCTAGAAGAAGAAGATTGAATGAGGAGAAATCAGCAGAAGATCAACAGAAGCCGAAACAGATGTTGCACGAAGATGTTGAATCAGCTGTCACATAGTAGGATCAATTATTGCGATGAGAAGAAGATGATTCAACGTCTGGAGCGCTAAACAAAGTTACACCAGCTGTTGCGCGTCAATTTACCAGCTGCTGGAATTACTAAACCAGCTGCTGGAAAACATAAACCAGCTGCTGGAAGACATGGTTCAGCTGTTGCGCTAACAAGATGACAAAAATCCTGCAAAAGAAGAGGACACAAGGACAACTCCATGTCGGTACTTTAAGGAACATCTTTAAACGGGAAGAAAAATGTGTCCAACAGAGAGAAATTCAAACAGCCATATAAATACAAGAAGCACTGTTGAAGACAGGTGATTTTTAGTGAGGATTTTGACAGAGTGCAAAATATAGAGTGAAGAAAATTTGAGACGAAGTAGTAGACCGCCATTAGAGAGGAGCGCTGTAACGTCCGGAAATCCTAATTACGTGAATTGAATGCATGACTAGGAGGGAAACCTTATTATTATATGATTTTCATGTCATGTATGTGTTTATGTGGTGATTTTATGCTTTACGTGTGCTTATCGCTTTACGGTATGGTTTGGGACCGGTAAGCGGGGACGAGTCCGGAGTCGACCAAATCGAAAATATTTTAATGTTTTAGCACTTAGACATATTTTAAAGCAAAATATTTTTATTTTATGCACAATTTCCAAGAAAATAAGATTTTATGCACGGTTACCGAGGAGGACCCGTTTTTCGCCTATACGGGTCATTTTTATGACTTTTATGACACTTTTAAAATTGAGAGGCCTTATGTTACGAAAATTAAAGGCTTGGGGGCTGATATTTAAATGTTTTTAAGCCTTTTGAATTAGGGGTTGGGCTAGTATAATGATGGGCTTATTTTTTTTAAATAAAACAAGGTGGAAGGGCTTTTTAGCCCATGTTTTTCACACACCCTCCTACCGAGGAGGACCCGTTTTTCGCCTATACGGGTCATTTTTATGACTTTTATGACACTTTTAAAATTGAGAGGCCTTATGTTACGAAAATTAAAGGCTTGGGGGCTGATATTTAAATGTTTTTAAGCCTTTTGAATTAGGGGTTGGGCTAGTATAATGATGGGCTTAGTTTTTTTTAAATAAAACAAGGTGGAAGGGCTTTTTAGCCCATGTTTTTCACACACCCTCCACCTAAACTTGAAAATTTTCCCTAGCCCTCCTCTCATCAGCCAACTTCAGACTCCATACTCTCCTTGGTGGCCGAAAATTGCAAGTTTCTCCATTGGAACTCAAGGTGTGGTCGTCTCCATTGTCCTCCGCCCCGGTATCACGTATTTTTGCTTCTCTATCAACCAAGGCATGTTATATTCTTTCTTTTATCACCATATAAATCATAATATACTGTTTTTACAAAGATTATGCATGAATTTTATGTGAATGTTTCAGATCTCAAGGTTTATGTTCATGATCATGCATGTACTCATATGTGCACCTCACGGTTTTGATCCTTTTTGCAAGGCTTCGGTTCATGGGATGCTTGAGGGGTCTTGGCTCATGGTTAAGTGGTTCATGGTGGTCCTAGGAGTGGCTTTTTGTGGTCCGAAGTGGTGTAATTGTGGTCGAACCAATGGCTTGATGTCGCACACCGCGCAGTGTGTGTTTGTGCGTGTTTCGTGAGTCAGTTTCTCAGCCTTCGTGCGGCCAGTAGCGGCCATGGCTGGGACCAAGGCCGGTCAGGTTCGGACCGCCTGGACCTTGGGGTGGTCCAGGCGGCGAGGCTCCGGCCAGTGGTTGCCGGAGCAGGGCGTACGAACTGTTTGTCGGCGGTGGGTCTGTCGCACACCGTCCAGTGTGTGTGCAGTGTGTGTTTTGGTTGAGTTAGGTTTTGGGCCGGTTTGGTTCGGTTGAACCGGCTGGTTCAAGTGGATCGAGGCTGTTCATCGAGTCTCGAGTAGAATATTTTAAGTCGGGTCCGAATTATTTTATTTTTGGGCCGGGTTATTTTATTTTTAAAGTCCGGGCCGTTTTTACCGGGTCAAGTCAACTTTTTTAAGTTAAATTTGTTCGAGTCAAATTATTTTTTTGGGTCAACGATTTTAAGTTAAATTTTATGTTAAGTTGCTGGAATTTTTAATTAAATTGGGTTTTTAGCCAAATATGGGGATTTTGGGCCAATATTTATTTTAATGAAATTTTAAGCCTTTTTAACGATATTGGGCCGAGACCTTTAATAGATTTTAAAGAGGTCATCCTTAGTTGTTGGGCCAAGATGAGTTGGGCTTAGGATTGTTCTAGGTTTGAGTTGAGGATTTGGGCTTAGAGTAGTGGGCCAGTCACTTGAGCCAGTCCTTGATCGGGCCGAAGAAAATAATGCATAGGCCCATGAATATACTTTTAATGATATATGTATCATGCTATGTATTTAAGTATATAATGTTTTAAGAAAACTTGAATATATTGATGGGCCAAGATTTTAAGTCGCTTGATTTTTATGAAACGCATGCATCATGAAAGTTTAAATTATGTTAAGGCATGTATGAAAATGTTTTTGGGAAATTGAAGTGTTGTGGGGCAAAGTAACGATGGAAGTTAGCCGGGTAACCGGGCCCGGGGATCCCCTGTTAATGTATAACGATTATGAGCCTATGGATCCATGTGATCACGACATGGTGAAGTGGCAAGCATAGAGGTGTGACATATAGGGATCCCGAGGTAAGGTCGGGTGAACCACACCGCCACGTACGTTGTTATGGATTGATCAATCGAATTTAACGACTCTCACTTCATGGATACGACTCGCATGTTCTTTTAAGTTATGTTATGTATTATGCTATGCCTTAACATATATGTTATGATGATTTATGTACGACTACA
>KV000358.1:342531-355368 GCA_001598015.1 Dorcoceras hygrometricum | reverse complement strand
CTGCTGTCACGTTGTTTTTGTTGTGGCAGTGTAGGGAGAGCTTTATTTAAAATTTGTCGGGAAAACCAGTTTTCGATTCCTTTTTGATTCCCACAAAGAGGGAGAGAATTTGTTAGTTCATGCATTTGTTATTCCAAGTTTTGTGTAAATCAAAAAGGGAGAGATTGATGGATCCGTGTAAACAGATCCATATCTTAGTTTTGATTTACACAAAACGTGTTATTATGTTACTAATGTTTCTACTAAGTGTGCAGATGTTAGCTGGAAATGAACAGTAGAAAGCTGATGAACAGTAGAAATCTTATGAACTGTAGAGATCTGAACGTAGAGAAGATTTGCAGTAGATAAGATGCATTCAGCAGTAGATGAGTTGCAAACTGAAGCTGGAGAACATGGATTCAGCAGTAGAAGGATTCAGCAGTTGTGAAGAAGAAATGTCTGAATAGAGGCGAAAGAGAAGTATTCAGCAGTCGTGACGTCATCCAAGCTTATTGAAGATTTCAGCAGTCGTGACGTCATCAAAAGCTGAGCAGCAGTGAGATGTATCAGATCTGATGCAGTAACTCAATCAGATCTGATACTGTAGCAGACCAAGAGCTGAAAATAGCAAATCGCATTTTCGGAGGCCTAAACGAACGAATTTGGCAAAAAACAGAGGAGCTCACTGCGTAGGAGTGATTCTTGCTCGTTGGGCCGTTTCGGAGGGAATAGCACAGGTCTCATGCGAAAATGTGATGTCTGATCACTTGTTGAAGACAAGAGGAGTAGCTGATCAGAAGTTGAAAGCAGATGTTGATCAAAAGATAAGAAGAAAATAACATCGACCAGCTGTAGCGCTAAGGGAAAGATGGACCAGCTAGAGCAATAAGAAGTCAGGATCAGCAGTTGACACAACAGGTGGATCAGCAACCTTGACGTCAGCAGAATCAGCGGTTGAACAAAGAACAGTTATCCGGCTATGAACTGAAGAGAACGATTCAGCAGTGAGCTACAGTAGGACCAGCTAGAGCAATAAGAAGTCAGGATCAGCAGTTGACACAACAGGTGGATCAGCAACCTTGACGTCAGCAGAATCAGCGGTTGAACAAAGAACAGTTATCCGGCTATGAACTGAAGAGAACGATTCAGCAGTGAGCTACAGTAGATTCAGCAGTGAGCTACAGTACGTTCAGCAGTGAGCTACAGTAGTTTGTACATCCAGTCAAGAGCTACAGTGGATTGTTTAACCAGCCGTTGGAACTTAATGTTAGCGGTAGTTAAACGATGTCATTTGGATAAATGGATACGACAGCGTTTTGCCTTCGCGCTAAGGTTCAATTGATGGATTTTGCGATGGTAATAACCAGCAGGTACATCTCTTAAGGGAAAACAGCAGGTAGCTACAGTGAAATTAAAAGAGAACCAGCCGTTGCGCATCAAGGATCAAAACCAGACGCTATGAAGAGAATAAACCAGACGCAGCGCATAGCTAAAGAAAAACCGGTTGCGAGGTTTTGGAACCAGACGCTGCAATTATAAATCAGTCGTAGTGCCAACAAATATATCAGTATTGAGCAGCAGAAGAAATCAGTTGTAACAGAAATTGAAAAGCAGCAGTTGGATGAATAGAAGAAGTCTGGCAGACGAGAGCTAGAAGAAGAAGATTGAATGAGGAGAAATCAGCAGAAGATCAACAGAAGCCAAAACAGATGTTGCACGAAGATGTTGAATCAGCTTTCACATAGTAGGATCAATTATGGCGATGAGAAGAAGATGATTCAACGTCTGGAGCACTAAAACAAAGTTACACCAGCTGTTGCGCGTCAATTTACCAGCTGCTGGAAAAAATATACCAGCTGCTTGAAGACATGGTTCAGCTGTTGCGCTAACAAGATGACAAAAAGCATGCAAAAGAAGAGGACACAAGGACAACTCCATGTCGGTACTTTAAGGAACATCTTTAAACGGGAAGAAAAATGTGTCCAACATAAAGAAATTCAAACAGCCATATAAATACAAGAAGCACTGTTGAAGACAGTTGATTTTTTAGTGAGGATTTTGACAGAGTGCAAAATACAGAGGGAAGAAAATTGGAGACGAAGTAGTAGACCGCCATTAGAGAGGAGCGCATAACGAGTGTCTACTGCTGAGTCTCAATCAGCTATTGAAGAGAATTTTCCCAGTGTGTGAGATTTATTTTTCTGAGAGTTGAGCGTTCACTGTAAAATCTCACACACACAGATTCACTCGCATATTTTGAGAGAAGTGCGTAATTGCTTAGCGAGTGAATCACAAACCAAAATCAGATCCCATCCAAGAACGACGACGTTAAACTCTATGTTTGTAGCCTTTCTCACATAGGTGTAAAATAAGTGAGTGACAGCCGAGGGCTGGTGGAGTCTAGGAGTTCTCGCAGCTGCTGGTTGCGGGATCGGGTCTATACATGAGGTATAGATCAAATATTCTAGTGGAACCTTCCGAGGAGGAAGAATGGGAGACGTAGGACATTGATGTCCGAACTTCCATAAACAAATAAGTTGTGTATTGTATTCTTTATTATTTACAGTTCCGCATACGCACTTTAATCTTAGCATTGCATAACACTCAAGTTGTCACACACGCACAGTAACAGATTTCTGTCTAACAGAAATCTGTTTGCATTAAGTTTTAAAATTAGGATTCAGTTCTGGTGTTTTACACATGATTTTATTTCATACCAGATCTGTCTCCGGTGCTCTGTTTTAATGTTCAAGAACCCGAGGTATTGACCTCATAATAGCAGCACGAAATTTTTATTTTTCAATAGCAGCGCTGTTAAGTTGTTTTTCGGTCCTAACAAGTGGTATCAGAGCAGGTTGTTCTTGAACGAGCACTTATTTTAAAACACATGTACTATGTTTTTAAAATGTTTTAAATGTTTTTGAGAAGCTTATATTATGAAGACCAGATGAAAATGATTTGTTTTATATATAGAACTGTTTGCTTTGTCGAGCTGACACGGAATGCGCGAGTTCCGTGTGGATGCCAAGATCATATTTTGGTTGGGCTATAAGTTCACTTGAAGCAAGGCTCGGTGACAGCACATGGGACGAAATAGGAGAAATGAAAGAAAATCTGAGCTTTAGTTGTCACATTTTCTTTCTGGTTCTTCATATGTGAGTGACTCAGTAGCATATGTTTTTATTTGAAACAATATTTAAAGTGCTCTAATGGTATGCTGAATTTCAGCTGGTGCTTCATTTTTTTTAAATGATTTGAGCTTATATTTTAAAAGATAGGGAGAGTTTTTATTAATCTTTCTCTGCATCTATAAGCTAAAGCAGAAGCACACTATCGGCTATTTCAAAATTATATCATTCATACACACGACTTTTCCCAATTTTGGTTTCCAAAATCTGTAAAATTCCTGCTCACGTTGTTTTTGTTGTGGCAGTGTAGGGAGAGCTTTATTTAAAATTTGTCGGAAAAACCAGTTTTCGATTCCTTTTTGATTCCCACAAAAAGGGAGAGAATTTGTTAGTTCATGTGTTAGGACCGGTTTAAAGAGATAGCGGGCGCTGTTGTCAAGAATTAAAAATTTTGCGCCCTGCTATTCCACAGATGAGGTGCAATACCTCTGGTTCTTGAACATTGAAAAATACAAAGCACCGGAGACAGATCTGGTATGTTAATAAAACATGCGGAAAACATCAGAACTGAATCCTATATTTTAAAACATCACAAGAGATTTATGTGCAACATAAATCTGTTCGAGACTTACTCTGTGTGTGTGTGCTAACTGTGTATGCGTGAATGCTGAATATAAATGCAAGTACTAAAATCATAAAGAATACAATACTCCATCGATTTGTTTCTGGAAGTTCGGACCTCAATGTCCTATGTCTCCCTCTTCCACCTCGGAAGTTCCACTAGAAGATTTGATCTATACAACGTGTACAGGCCCAATCCTGCAACCAGCAGCTGCGAGAACTCCTAGACTCTACCAGCCATCGGCTGTTCACTCAATCACTTGTTTTTTTTTACAATGAAGCGCTCAACTCTCTGTTTCTCTATTTCTCACACACTAGGGAAGTGCTCTACAAAAGCTAATTCTAGCTCAGCTGTCAACTCCAATAAGCTCCTCTACGAATGATAGTTGACAGCTTCGCTTCTTATTTTTCTTCCCTTTGATTGTTGTCTTCTTTTGATTAATCTTTTCTGTGCGACAACAATTCTTCAGCCTTTTTATTCAATGGCGTTGTCTTCGTATATAAAGCCTCTGTTTGAATTAAACCCGTTGGACACAAATTCTTGCCGTTTTAAATCTGCTCTGTAAAGTACCGACAGGGAGTTGTCCTCGTGTCCTTTCTTTTGTAGGCTTTTATCGTCTTGTGATTTCGCCTTTTACGTTCCAGCAGCTGATCTAAACCAACAGCTGATTATTCCATCAGCTGATTAAGCTCAGCAGTTGACTACTGATTAGTCAACTGCTTCGCTTCTTTGTGTTCAACTGCTGATTCTTCTTCATTCTTACAGCTGATCAACTTTTCTTTGCACAACGTCTGATTCACTGTTAAGAGTAAAACGACGTCGCTCCATCTCTTGCTCTTCTCTTATCAACTGCTGATATTGCTCTTGCTCAACTGCTGATTATGATGACATCACTGCTGACGTCATCATCGCTGATCCATCTACTGATTCTGCTGAATTTCACTGTAGCCATCTGCTGAATTTTACTGTAGCCATCTGCTGAATTTCCTGAAAAGGTGTATCTGCTGAAAACACATCAACAACTGATCTGCTGAATCGTTCTTCTGTTTACTGCTGATTGCCTCAACTGATCAACATCTGATTTGTTCTCCAGTTGGTCCATATTCTCCTTAGTGCTCCAGCTGATCCAGGCTTTTCTTTAGCGTTCCAGCTGGTTGACCTCGCTCCTTGGTGTACCAGCCGATTCATCATCCCCTTCGATGTTCCAGCCGGTCCACCTTCCAGCTGCTGGTATAACTTGGCCTCCGCCTAATTACGAACAACTGACTCAACTTTGGACGTCTCCATTGCTAATCCAGCTGCCGTCTAAATGATAAACTAAACCAGCTGCTGAACTTTATCTTTTCTCCAACAGATCCATCTTCACGCACATCTGAACCAACTTGCATATTTTCGCATGAGACCTGTGCTATTCGCTCCGAAACGGTCCAACGAGCAAGACTCACTTCTACGTAGTGAGCTCCTCCGTTTTTGGCCAAATTCCCTCGTTTAGGCCTCCGAAAATGCGTTTACTCTTTTTAGCTCTTGGTCTGCTACGGTATCAGCTTCAGCTTCTTCTGTTGTAAATCCAGCTAACATCTGCACACTTATTAGAGACATTAGACACACAGTAGCAGGTTTTGTGTAATTCAAAACTCAGAAATGGATCTGTGTAAACAGATCCATCATCATGCATTTGTTATTCCAAGTTTTGTGTAAATCAAAAAGGGAGAGATTGATGGATCTGTGTAAACAGATCCAGATCTTAGTTTTGAGTTACACAAAACTTGTTATTATGTTACTAATGTTTCTACTAAGTGTGCAGATGTTAGCTGGAAATGAACAGTAGAAAGCTGATGAACAGTAGAAATCTTATGAACTGTAGAGATCTGAACGTAGAGAAGATCAGCAGTAGATAAGATGCATTCAGCAGTAGATGAGTTGCAAACTGAAGCTGGAGAAGATGGATTCAGTAGTAGAAGCTTATACTGTAGCAGACCAAGAGCTGAAAATAGTAAATCGCATTTTCGGAGGCCTAAACGAAGGAATTTGGCCAAAAACAGAGGAGCTCACTGGGTAAGAGTGAGTCTTGCTCGTTGGGCCGTTTCGGAGGGAATAGCACAGGTCTCATGCGAAAATGTGATGTCTGATCAGTTGTTGAAGACAATAGGAGCACCTGATCAGAAGTTGAAAGCAGATGTTGATCAAAAGATAAGAAGAAAATAACATCGACCAGCTGGAGCGCTAAGGGAAAGATGGACCAGCTGGAGCAATAAGAAGTCAGGATCAGCAGTTGAAACAACAGGTGGATCAGCAACCTTGACGTCAGTAGAATCAGCGATTGAACAAAGAACAGTTATCCGGCTATGAACTGAAGAGAACGATTCAGCAGTGAGCTACAGTAGATTCAGCAGTGAGCTACAGTACGTTCAGCAGTGAGCTATAGTAGTTTGTACATCCAGTCAAGAGCTACAGTGGATTGTTTAACCAGCCGTTGGAACTTAATGTTAGGGGTAGTTAAACGATGTCGTTTGGATAAATGGATACGGCAGCGTTTTGCCTTCGCGCTAAGGTTCAGTCGATGGATTTTGTGATGGTAATAACCAGCAGGTAATCTCTTAAGGGAAACCAGCAGGTAGCTACAGTGAAATTAAAAGAGAACCAGCCGTTGCGCATCAAGAATCAAAACCAGACGTTGTGAAGAGAATAAACCAGACGTAGCGCATAGCTAAAGAAAAACCAGTTGCGAGGATTTGGAACCAGACGCTGCAAATATAAATCAGTCGTAGTGCAACCAAAGAAATCAGTATTGAGCAGTAGATGAAATCAGTTGTAACAGAAATTGAAAAGCAGCAGTTGGATGAATAGTAGAAGTCTGGCAGACGAGAGCTAGAAGAAGAATATTGAATGAGGAGAAATCAGCAGAAGATCAACAGAATCCGAAACAGATGTTGCGCGAAGATGTTGAATCAGCTGTCACAAAGTAGGATCAATTATGGCGATGAGAAGAAGATGATTCAACTTCTGGAGCGCTAAAACAATGTTACACCAGCTGTTGCGCGTCAATTTACCAGCTGATGGAATTACTAAACCAGCTGCTGGAAAACATAAACGAGCTGCTGGAAGACATGGTTCAGCTGTTGCGCTAACAAGATGACAAAAAGCCTGCAAAAGAAGAGGATACAAGGACAACTCCATGTCGGTACTTTAAGGAACATCTTTAAACGGGAAGAAAAATGTGTCCAACAGAAAGAAATTCAAACAGCCATATAAATACAAGAAGCACTGTTGAAGACAGGTGATTTTTAGTGAGGATTTTGACAGAGTGCAAAATACAGAGGGAAGAAAATTGGAGACGAAGTAGTAGACCGCCATCAGAGAGGAGCGCATAACGAGTGTCTACTGCTGAGTCTCAATCAGCTATTGAAGAGCATTTTCCCAGTGTGTGAGATTTATTTTTCTGAGAGTTGAGCGTTCACTCTAAAATCTCACACACACAGATTCACTCGCATATTTTGAGAGAAGTGCGTAATTGCTTAGCGAGTGAATCACAAACCAAAATCAGATCCCGTCCAAGCACGACGAGGTTAAACTCTGTGTTTGTAGCCTTTCTCACATAGGCGTAAAACAAGTGAGTGACAGCCGAGGGCTGGTGGAGTCTAGGAGTTCTCGCAGCTGCTGGTGCGGGATCGGGTCTGTACATGAGGTGTAGATCAAATCTTCTAGTGGAACCTTCCGAGGAGGAAGAAGGGGAGACGTAGGACATTGATGTCCGAACTTCCATAAACAAATAAGCTGTGTATTGTATTCTTTATTATTTACAGTTCCGCATACGCACTTTAATCTTAGCATTGCATAACACTCAAGTTGTCACACACGCACAGTAACAGACTGTCTGACAGAAATCTATTTGCATTAAGTTTTAAAATTAGGATTCAGTTCTGGTGTTTTCCGCATGATTTTATTTCGTACCAGATCGGTCTCCGGTGCTCTGTTTTAATGTTCAAGAACCCGAGGTATTGCACCTCATAATAGCAGCACGAAATTTTTATTTTTCAATAGCAGCGCTGTTAAGTTGTTTTTCGATCCTAACAAGTGGTATCAGAGCAGGTTGTTCTTGAACGAACACTTATTTTAAAACACATTGTTGGCGAAAGTGGCGGATCCGGATCCCGTTTCCCGGTGCAATGGAAGTTTAAAATTTTTGCACCGGGAATCGTTCAATACATCAAAACAATACAATAAACCATACATAGGATGTTTATCGATTGTTACCTTGCTGGCGTCTAGGCGCCTGGCTCTGACCAGTTTCACAGGGAAACCGGCACTTCAAAAGGTAGGCGGCGGTAGATCGTCTAATCAGGTCCACGACCGGAAGCACGAATCCTTCATCAGCCTGCACTAGAAGGACTGACGAATTCGACACAAACGGAATCTCCCCAACGCGACGATCGGAACAAGTCCGATCACGGTAGGCGGCGGTGACCGGCGGCGGCTATGGGGAATTGGAGGAGGGGACGACGGCTATTGAGAGCTAGGGTTGTGTGTCATGTCTTGTTTGTGTAGCCCTAGGTCTAGCATAAGTAGACCAATGATGGGCTTTCACTAGCCCAATGGGCCTGGGGCGGGCCCAGGTCCATATGAACATTCGTTTCAACCGAACCACCGTGGCTTCATCACAATTCCAATCGACGATCAGATCAGACCGATCGACTCAGTTTCCGAAACTGAATATTATGATGCGAAAACAATTTTCAGACCACCTAGTCCAAAATTACAGTTTAGCCCCTCAACTTTGGGAAATCGCAATTTGACCCCTGTTGACTTTTGGGAAGTCGTACTCCCTAAATTCCTCCTCCTATGCTCAACACATTGAGCTCAGTTTCCGTGCGGAAATCGTGAATCCAGTACTTGTGTGACCCGCAATGGTTCAGGGACACAGCTAGCCGTGGGCCCACAACCATTGTGACTCCGAAATCACAATTTCGGACTTGCCCATCGGATCATGGTAAAGCGCCTAGCAACATCGCCCCATGATCCCCTAGGTATCACTGATAGTGCCTGCAAGAACCAATCGGTCGTGTTTAGCGTACAGTACGGTCCTTTCAACACATATATCCCGATCCGATCAACGACCATTGGTAAATCGAGAGTCGCTAGAGATCCGATAACTATGCATACATCTTGGAGATTAAATAGTGACATCGCGAGTGTTACTAGGTAAACCCGTTTATCTAAAACACATCCAGTACTCTGGCCATAGATTTATCACACTATTGTCTGTTAGAGTAGATGCCCAACTAGCCAACTTGTGGCGTGTGGGTTTTATAGACTCTTGTACAAACAGTCTTTATATATGATATTCGCATTTACTTATATGGCATTCTTTACTTTCATTATGTGTGTAATGATTTACAATTGTGTTGAGTAAAGACCTAGAATACACTAAAGCATATATTAGATGTGATAGTGGGTATGACGGCTATCATGAAACACATCTAATAGTCGCTGTGTATTCTGAACATGTTCCTAGTCGATTGGGCCGTCAAAATGAGGATAAGGCCGCCCGAGTTCGAGACTAGTATCTGCGATGCGAAGTACCATGTTTCACTGGTAGCGAACATTGTGATGTTCTGAGTATGCAGATAGATAGTGACCTGGTGATCTATCGAACTACCCTCGTTCGGACTTTCCAAGTGGTTACCATTTGTCGAGTGGATAAGTCCGAGGTCTTGGTTGTACTGATTAGTCCTCACGACTCGAAACGTCATTGAGACTCTACATGATAGGTGTCTCACTTTGACCCGTTTGCCGACTCACTTGGGGTCATAAGGCGTCGGGATTGGGTGAGACCCCGATGCATGTAGGAGTCGATGCATCGTTGTCGAGAATTCACCGCTCGCAGACATGCGTGGATATCCTATGCTATCTGAGAGGATAATAGTGTATAAATCTCTGGCCAGAGTACTAGAAGTGTTTTAGGTAAATGTGTTTACCTAGTTACACTCGCGATGTCACTATTCGATCTCCAAGATGTATGCATAGCTATCGGATCAATAGCGACTCTCGATTTACCAATGGTCGTTGATCTGATCGGGATATATGGATTGATACGACCGTACTGTACGCTAACCACGACCGACTGGTTTTTGCAGGAACTATCAGTGATACCTAGGGGATCATGGGGCGATGTTGCTAGACGCTTTACCATGATCCGTTGGGCAGGTCCGGAATTGTGATCCCGGAGCCACAATGGTTGTGGGCCCACGGCTAGCAGTATCCCTGAACCATTGAGGGTCACACAAGTACTGGATTCGAGATTCCCGCACGGATACTCAGCTCAATGTGTTGAGCACGAGAAGAGGATTTCGGGAAGTGCGACTTCCTAAAGTCAACAGGGGTCAAACCGGGGTTTCCCGCTGTTGAGGGGCAAAACGGTCATTTTGCACTGGGGTTCTGAAAAATTGTTCTTCAGATCATTGTATTCAGTTTCGGAAACTGAGTCGATCGGTCTGATCTGATCGGCGATCGGAGTTACGATGAAGTCTCGGTGGTGGAGATGAACTGAATGTTCATTGTTGGACCCGGGCCCGTTGGGCCGGTCCAAGCCTACCACTTAATCTATTTAATTAGAAGACTTCATAACACTTAACATAACAATTTGCAAACCCTAACCCTAGCACAAAACCGCCGCCCCTCCTCTCTCAAACAAGCCGCCGCCGCCGCCGCCCACGCGCCGCCGCCGCCGATCTTCGCCGGAAATTTGTTTCCAGCCAGTTCGACGAGGAGAATCCGTTCGTGTAGAATTCGTCAGTTCTTCTAGTGCAGGCTGACGAAGGAGTCTCGGTTCTGGTCGTGGACCGGATTGGCGATTATCTACCGCAATCTACCGAGAAGAGCCGGGTTCTTGTAATTCATGTTGGAGCCAGGCACAAGTGCCAGCAAGGTATTCGTTTTGAACGCCCTATGTATGACGATTATTGAATTGTTGTTTTTCGTATTGATCGTCTCCCGGCCTTTATTCTTTGTTCTTCCGCTGCCTCGCCGGGGGGCGGATCCGGATCCACAACATTGTCTCCTCAGATAGCATAGGATATCCACGCATAAAAGCGAGCGGTGAATCCTCGACAACGAAGCATCGACTCCTACATGCATCGGGACCTCACCCAATCCAGCCACCTTATGACCCCAAGTGAGTCGGTAAACGGGTCAAAGTGAGGCGCCTATCATGTAGAGTCTCAATGACGTTTCGAGTAGTGAGGACTAATCAGTACAACCAAGACCTCGGACTTATCCACTCGACAAAATGGTAACCACTTGGAAAGTCCGAACGAGAGTAGTTCGATAGATCACCAGGTCACTATCCATCTGCATGCTCAGAACATCACAATGTTCTATACCAATGAAACATGGTACTTCACATCGCAGATGCTAGTCTCAAGCTCGGGCGGCCTTATCCTCATTTTGACGGCCCAATCGACTAGGAACGAATTCAGAATACACAGTGACTATTAGATGTGTTTCATGATAGCCATCATATCCACTATCACATCTAACATACACTATGGTGCATTCTAGGTCTTTATAAAACAAATTTTAACATTATAACATAATGAAAATAAGAATGCCATATAGATATGTGTATTTCATAAATAAAGATCGTTATACACAAGAGTCAATAAAACCCACACGCCACAAGTTGGCTAGTTGGGCATCTACTCTAACAATCTCCAACTTGCCCTAAAGCCAACTACTCAACACACGCGGTCCCATTGTTTCGCGATGTTTTTCAAACAACGGTCCTGGCAAGGGCTTCGTAAGCGGATCAGCAATGTTGTCTGCAGAGGCGACTCTCTCAACTGCTATGTCACCTCTAGCCACAATATCCCAGATTATGTGGTATTTCCTCAGTATATGTTTGGATCTTTGGTGAGACCTAGGCTCCTTTGCTTGCGCAACGGCACCCGTGTTGTCGCAGTACACCGGGACTGGACCAACTCCATCAGGAATGACGCCCAACTCTTGGACGAAATTCCTTATCCAAACCGCCTCCTTAGCAGCAGCTGATGCTGCGATGTACTCAACCTCAGTGGTTGAATCCGCGATGGTGTCTTGCTTGGAACTCTTCCAAGAGACAGCACCACCATTGAGCATGAATACAAATCCAGAGGTTGACTTCGAATCATCCACGTCACATTGGAACCTAGAATCAGTGTAGCCTTCCAATTTCAGTTCACCACCCCCATAGACCATGAACATATTCTTAGTCCTTCGCAAGTACTTAAGAATATCTTTCACAGCCTTCCAATGCATTTGGCCGGGGTTTGCCTGGTAGCGGCTCGTGATACTCAGAGCATATGCGACATCCAGTCTAGTTGAGATCATGCCATACATAATGCAACCTATTGCCGAGGCATATGGCACACGTGCCATACTCTCTATCTCCTCATCAGTCTTTGGACACATAGACTTAGATAGAGTTACCCCGTGGTACATAGGTAGGTGTCCTCTCTTGGACTCTTCCTTAGAGAACCGCTTAAGTATGGTATCGATGTAGGTAGCTTGGGTGAGTCCGAGCATCCTTTTCGATCTATCCCGATAGATCTGAATTCCAAGAATATAAGATGCTTCACCCATGTCCTTCATCGAGAATCTACTAGACAACCAGACTTTAGTTGACTGTAGCATTCCTACATCATTCCCAATGAGTAGAATGTCATCAACATAAAGTACAAGGAATGTCACAGCGCTTTTAAATACCTTCTTATATACACATGGATCCTCGGGATTCTTGATGAAACCAAATTCCTTAATTGTTTCATCGAATCTCAGGTTCCAACTCCTCGATGCTTGTTTGAGACCGTAGATCGATCTCTGAAGTTTTCATACCTTATGCTCACTTCCTACAGATGTGAAACCCTCAGGCTGCGTCATATAGATATCTTCCTTAATGTTTCCATTAAGGAACGCAGTTTTCACATCCATTTGCCATATCTCATAGTCGTACCATGCGGCTATGGCAAGTAAGATTCTAATTGACTTGAACATTGCGACTGGCGAGAAGGTTTCATCATAGTAAACACCTTGCCTTTGAGTGTAACCTTTCACGACCAGTCGTGCCTTGTAGGT